>VXAX01003738.1:893777-906745 GCA_013399835.1 Leptocoma aspasia | reverse complement strand
GCCCCCACTCCCGCTGGGATGGACAGGGACAACTCGCAGCCCTGTGTCAGAATCACCTGCTCAGCAGGGTGCACTGAGCCTGTCTCTTGGATTTAATTGCCACCTCACTTTTCAAAACCCACACAAAACTCTCTTACAAGAAAAAACCAAGTTACTCCCCATCTCCAATAACCCTTAGCAGCTGAGAGCCGGCTCTCATGTCCTGCCTTATTTCCCATACCCAGGTTTACACTGCTGTGACTAAAGAGGAAGCAGTTTGGTGTCTGTTACAGAAAGCTCAAGCTGCTGAAAGATAATGTTGCTTTGATGGTTTCTATTACAGCCAAACTATGTCACAGCATGGAGATTGACCCAAGGGCTATGAAGATGGTGAAGGGCCCAGAGGTGAAGCCACGCAAGAGCAGCTGAGGTCACTTGGTCTGTTCAGCTTGGAGGAGACCGAGGGGAGACCTTATCACAGTCTACAACTTCCTTTTGAGGGGAAGAGAGGGGTAGGCACTGATTTCTTCTCTGGTGACCAGTGACAGGACCTGAGGGAATGACCTGTAAGTTGTGTCAGGGGAGGTTCAGGTTGGGTATCAGGAAAAGGTTCTTCCCCCAAAGGGTGGTCAGGCACTGAACAGGCTCCCCAAGACACTGGTCACAGCACCAGCCTGACAGAGTTCAGTCAGTATTTGGACAAGGCTTTCAGGCACATGGTGTGACTCCTGGGATGCCCTGTGCTGGGCCAGGAGATGGATTTCAATGATTGCTGTAGGTCCCATCCATCTCAGGATCTTCTATGATTCTAAGTGCTAGGAGCAAGACAGAGCTTAGCACATTTTTCAATTCCTTGTAGCTGATGAAGTTCCAGGAGTCCCATTTCCAGTGTTGGGCTGCATGTGGAGGAGGGAAATATCCCATTATCTGGCTTAATCAGGTGCCCAGATTTGAGGACCAAGATGAAAATTGGCTGAGGAAGCCACATAGCAAGTGTTGTAAAATCTAAATAGGCAACTCCAGATGCAGAATGAACTTCAAAATGAAACAATCCAGAAAAGAAAGGATAAAATATCAGTGTGATTTGAAGAAACCTGCTATGCATGTTTCATGTGATGAGAGAATACAAACACTCTGCATAGGGTCCTGTTACATGTAAGTATAACACTAGAAAAAACCTCAAAGTATCTTTTAGTCCTTTAGGATCAGGTGACTCCTGGGAATCCTAAAAAGAAAAAGGCAACAAAAAGAAAGCAGACTGCTTTTGATTTTAGTCTGAAAAAGAAAGGGTTTAGAATGAGTGGAACAGTCTCACTAGCTTTGTAATATGTCTTTATGCAGATGGTGATTGATTAATTAATTGTTCTCCATGCTCACTGCAGTAGAGATGTGCAATTGGTACCAAATTCACTTAATAAGAGAATATCAGAGTTAACAATTTGGCCTTATAACAAACAGCAAAATCCCTTTTACTGTAGGATTCTCCAGTTATTTTAGAGGTGATACCTACATTGACACTTAGCTATACACACACAGATCTCCACTGTCATCCATGGCATTTGGAATTTTTTCACATCACTCCCATATTGCTGTTTCAACTTTTGTTTGAGGGCTGCAAAAACCTCCAGATTGAGCACAGCTTTCAGGAGCATTCCCCAGCTGGTATTTGAGCTTAATTTGTCCAGTCTTTCGCACTTATTTTGTCTTAATTAGATCTTGTTGGTTGCTTTAATAATAAAAAATATATTGTATACTTCCACTTAAACAGTTTCCAGGTGCTCAAGAGAAGACTGGACACGGTACTCAGTGCCATGCTCTGGTTGACAAGGTGGTGATCAGTCAAAAGTTGGACTGGATGATGCCAGAGGCCTTTTCCAAGAGAATTGATTCTGTGCTTCTGTAAACTGATGTCACCTCTAGGTGTTTTAGGTTTATTTTGCTTTTCATCACCCACATTATCCTTGCAAACACTGAGCACTGGCTCAAGCCTCCACTAAGAGGATCTTTCAGCTTTGCCAAAGAAATGGTGATTACTTTTGGATGAACAGTTGTGCATCTACCTCAGCCAAAACATATGTATTCAATTTATTTCTGAAAACTGTAGCAACATCCAGATACACACTGTCATATGGCCTCACTCCTATGCACCAGCACAGCTGGAAGTTAGGCTGACATTACACAGATTAAATTTCCTTGCAGACTTCAACTACTGCAGTAGTTGAGGCTACAACCAGGAGAGAATTTAGATCCCACAAAGTCTACTACTACTATTACTATTTGGAAGTCCAGAGTTATTGTTGAGGGTTTTTTTAATGACAGCTGCTTGCTTCAAAGAACCATTTTAGGAAGTCCCTCTCCTGTTTTTCAAAGCCTGTAATTGCCCATCAGACTGCAGCAAGGGATTTTTTTCTTTTAAAGATTACACCAGCATTGTAAACTCTGCTTACAGCTGCCTCTATATTCTCAGGATTACTGTTCTGAAATATCACCATGCATTTAGCCAGAAGTTCTAAGTTTATTCTTAATCATGACTTCCATTTCACATCTATGTAATTTTATAAACAAATTACAGAACACTTGTTTTCATGATTACAATATGAACATAACTGCTAGTTGAATGCACCCACCCTTGTGCCTAGCCAAGCCTTTGCACACTTTGTACATCATTTGCAGAGGAGTGCAGGGAGGACTCATGTCACTGAGCATCAAAAATCGTGACAAATTCCACCCCTCACTCAGCTCTTGGGGTGGCTCAAAGGTATAAGGAGAGGCAAATTAGATGGTCACATTATGAAAAAGTGCCACTGCAGGGAACAGTATTTAACATGTTTCTTGAACATGTTACTGAGCAAAAATAGTCTGAGTAAGTTTCCCTTTGAGGTCTCTTCTAGTTTTTTTTGTACCTGCTCACCAAAAAGTAGGAGAAGAAACCCAAATAAAACCAAATTGTTCAAACTTTACAGAAATTATGCCTCCAGAATGTTTATAGCCAGAGATGAGTCCTTTTAAGAAGACTATATCTGAGGCTTGTTCCATCCACAGCCTCAGTCCAACCTCAGGACAAAGAGTGCAGTGGAAGAGTAAACGATAAACCAGAAAAAAAGAGTAGAAACTAAATGTATGTATGATGACTTTAACTGTGTTGTTACCACTACCGGGATTTTTAATCTGTGTAGAAGTATTCTTTTTCTATAATAATTAGATCTGGGCTAACAATGACTTTGGGATTAGACTATCAAGACTTTGGTTACTCAACTGAATATTTGACTGTTCAGTGCAGTAAGGTTTGGCTTTATTACAAAGTGTTTCCTCTTTTCTCATTAACAAGGTCGAGTGCAACACTGGCAGCTCATCATCAGCTTTTCCAGTGTCCAACCTCTTTGTCAGTTTGGCCCATTCCTCCTTGCCAACCAACACATTTTATAAGGAAACCTTTTACAGAAAAACCATTTCTATCTCCATTTAAATGTTTTTTCTTCTAGGTAAGAGCACTGCAATTCCTCTGTCCTTTGAGAGTCATAGTACCAAACTAATTAATTCAAATTAGGTTCTTTTTGTATTCAAAATTGTTCAAATTTCTAATTTATATTTCTTCTTGTAGAAAAGGACACTTAACTCCTTTGGCCTTTCCTGAAAGAACAACTGTGATCAACTGGAGAAATTCCAAGGAGAGTAACTCCACATTCTTCTTAAACTGTTGTGGTCAGAGGGAGATGTTTAAGGCCACAGCCTTCCAAGGCTGAGTGACACAAGTTGTTCTGTTTTAGTGTTTACAGGAAACATTCCAGCTGATGATTCTCAGCCCATTTGCTTTTTCTGCTGCACTGTTGCCAAGCAAACATTTGCCCATGCTGTGCCTGTTCTCAATACTGAGATCCATGTTTATTTCTGCACCCATTTCTTTCACTCCCCTCCAATTTATAAAGATCATTTTGAATTCCAGTCCTGCCCTTGTACAGCTTAAGGTTATCTGCAGAATTAATGAACAGCCTTTACATCCCTCCATTTGAACTCACAGTAACTCCAGATCTGCTGGAGACAGGGCACAACAAAAAGCTTATCAGCAAGTTCATTTCCACATGTGTGGGATCAAACCATGATAAACAGTGAAGTTTACACACCATAAAATGGAGCAAGTCAACTGTGAAAAATAATTTATTGTACTAATTTTTAACAGTCAATAACCTGATGTTCAGAGATAAAGGATTACAGACATGTCTTACATGGGCAAATATCTTCTGAGACTTCTCCTTCCAGCTCAGCCAGGACACAGCAACTTTGGTCTCCCACAAGAAGCATTCACCAGGTGAATAAAGGCACCACGAGACAGGGTGGAGTGTCCCAGTCACTACCAGTATTCCAGCATCACCTGTGGTTCTGGTCCCAGACACTTCTTCAATGTTCAAAGGTATCCAAAACAACCACTTGGTGTTACCTCTGACATTTTCATTTTGTCATTAACATTAGTGCTTCTCCAACTGGATCCTCTAAAATAGTCTTCTCCTCTTGGGGAAAGACACTTCTGAAAGAAAAATAAAGAGAAGAGGGTTTTTACAAGCTTTTAAATCCATCTTCCCTCATGGGAATTGTTCAAGTAGAATTATTTCTATCCAGCACAGGAAATTAACTAGATGAGCCCTTGAGCTCCCCTCCCAGTCCCTCTCCCCCATGTTTTTGAAATATGAAAAAAAATCTTTCTAGATTCTACAGCACACTATCATTCAAAAGTATCAACTGAAATTCCACTGCTGAATATTGTACTTCAAAACTTATTCCATGTTAAAAGTTTTCTGCTCTTCACCAACACCTTTCAGATTTTGCTGTGAATTTGACAAATTGAATACTCACAGAATACCTGAGGAGACTGCTTATGGGTATTTTTAATGCTTCCAAATTTGCCAGAAAATTCTGAGAAATAGAGAATGCTCCTGATTCAGAAAGAAACATTTTGTCCACAACTGGACAAGTGAAGGGAAAGTAAACAAAGTACAATATTAAATGCTCCATGGCACCTTCAATCTGACCATTTAAAATTGAATTAATTCCCACTGTCTACAAATAAAAGTGACCAGAGAATGTAATCTCACTTCAGTACTACAAGATGCTCCTTTGCTTCTAAAAAGAGCAAATATAAATATACAATGTCACTAAAAATGTATTTTAATACATTTAAATGCATTAAATTGTATTAAACATCCCTTGTATTAAATATCCTTCATATACATACAATTTTGGATAGTAAATTAACTGCAGAAGATTCTTTATACTGTGCCATGTTCTCAAGCAGCTGAGAACAGACCCTGAAGCTTCTGAGTTGCAGAGCAGCTCAGTATCATCCAACATTGATGCTTCTGCAGAGAAACTCCACTGTAAGCTTTGAGCAATCTGCTTTACCACTGCTTCCCAATTAAAATGACATTATTTCCAGTAACCTGAGTGACAGCAAAGCCATTCACTCCCCTGCTGCAGTTCCCAGAGTCCTCCCACAACGATGTCAGGTAACTTCCAGTACAGCAGAGGATGCTGTTGCTGTACTGGAGCTCAATCCATGAAACACTGCCCAGCTGAAACTAAGGCCAGAGAGGAACCTTCTCTCCTCTCAACAAAGGTGAGGGCAGCAAGTGCTATTCTTTCCTAAGTTCACAGAGTTACCAGAACAGGCATCTTCTGTAAGTGGGTGACTGACCAAAAAAAATCACTTTTCCCTACACAATGGAACTCCTCAAGACAAACTTGTATTACAGAAGACTGAGACTCCTTTAAACTGGACCAATTTTAACTCTGAACACGCTAGGACGAAATCCGTGTAGAAAAAAATTACTCTGGGGACTTTGCCACGGCATTTCAAAGTTTCAATTTTCACGCAACAATTTGCAGGCTAAAACCAAATCTAGCTTTTTCAATGCAGCAAGATATGATCCAAAATATCAGCTTTAGTTTCAGAAAAATACAGCAGAGGGGTCACTGGTTTGCTGGAATTCCAATCGTTGTACCTCCTTCATCTGAGTCCTCTTCTGTGATTACTGGCATCCCAACATGCCGAGTTACAGTTTCCTTGGCCACTTGCATTTTACCTGCACACAGATTTTGAGGAAAAACTGTCAGCTTTTTTTTGCTTCTACATCCCTCAGCCAGTAGTTAAAAGACTGTTCACTGCTGCTCCCCTGATATGCTGCCAAATGCTGCAGACAAACCTACTTTTCACAGTACCTTCCATATGGCTCACTGAGAAACCTTCAATACCAAGTAATTAACACTACTAATTTAAAGCAAATTAATCACCAACTCAGTTCAATAATTCACAATACCCTTACTGCTCCAAAACACTTCATCTACTCTTCTAAAGTCAAGCAAAGGCAACACTGCTTAATGCTCATTTCTGAAGAGGGATTAATTTCCTCAGTAACTTTTTTTCCCTAGCAGAGGCTAAGCAAGTCTGAAAACTGAGTTTGGAACTCTAAAATTAAATTCCCATCTCCAAAATAAAGATAATTCAAAAAATAAAGACAATTCAAAACCATTTTGCTGTTTAGTTTCATTTAACCTATAACAAATAAGGAGTGGACAAAAAATTTAGACAGCAGACCAACTTCTGTCAGTTGATAAGTTAGATATCAGAAAGAGAATTTCCTTAGGAAAAGTAATTTCTTACTGATCAACAGCAAAATTTAACCCAGCTAGCAAAGCAATGGATAAACTTTTTTGAACTCTCCAGGTTCACAGATGCAACGGAGAAGTACCTCTAACTTCTGAAGAACCTCTTCCCCTTGCTGGCTCTGGTGTCCAGCTGGTTTTTCTACTTCGACTTGGAGACTTCCCACAACTGGATCCTGGTTCAGAGGATTCCAACTGCACTTGACGATGTCTCCTGGATCTGGAAGCCTGAATGACACAAAAAAAGCTGAACTTCTCCAGGCAGATCTTGCTGTGGGTACCTTGACAAACCAGCAGGGACCAAAGCATCGACTTGATCTCAGGGTGGAAAAGGGGTAGAAGGGGAAAGAGGGAGGGAGGATTCCCACTAGTTGCTGTTCTTCAGTTTTAACAAGACAATGCCCTTCTATGATTTAATGATTTAAAATGCAGATAATGAAACATTCATTAATTCCCAATCCATTCTCTGTTACTACCAACCCACAATATGCTGCATCCCCCCACAGAAAAGAAACACTTCCAAAAGCTGCTGCTCTGTAAAGCCTCCTTACCATCATATTTTGTTTAAGTGCCTAGAAAACATCACTGCACATTCACAAGTCTGGACTGTCATAAAATCCAGAGCTCTGTTTCATTTAATGACACATTTTTTGATATGAGGTTTTAATAAACAGAGAAGTTGAGATGTTTCTCATAGGAGTGCTAAGAAAAAGACAAACTAACAATATTCTTTTAAGGGAGAAGCTACTGAAACAGAGTTTCCAAGAACTTGCAACTGACTTTAAACTCCCAAGTCCCATTTTCACAGGCATCTTCCAAGATTCCAATATCTAAGATCCAAGGAATCTGAGCAATTAAACTCTCATATATTTTTATACATCCTCTTAAAATTCCATCTACTTAAACCGAGTTTAGTCATTAAAAAAAACCCTGTAAATTAAAATCTCCCAAGCACAGGCCTTCTCTGCATTGTTCCATAAATCTAACAGGAATAAGAGCTTTGGGTTTCCCTGCTGTGTTAGGAAAACTAGAACATTCAAAAACTGAATTACAGAGTGCAGTTTTAACTCATTCCTTTTTGACCCAACATTTACATTAAACTGGTACTTAGAAGTGTTCTTGAAAAATAAATACATGCCCATTATCAATTTTCATACCCACCTGAACGACTGCAGAGTAAGACCTGTATTTGATTCTGGCCAGGGCATTTGCTCTTTCAGAACCCTGTAAAGAAACGAGAGTCCAGTCAGAAAAGATTCTTATTCTATTATAGCAGTACTGAAATATGACATCAGGCAACTACTTGAGCAATATCTCACTACAGCTGTAACTCTATCATTAGTTCTACATAATTTCCATGCCTCCAAAATGGTACTTCAAGGAAAAAAAGTTCAAATTTGATTAAAAAGACAGAGCATAATTTTGGTTGTTTTCACTGTTACAAAGCCCAGGAGGAGAAAAATCAAATTTGAAACTTCATATCTTACTCAAATTCAAAGTTGAAATAAGCAGACAAGGACAACATGAGACAATTTTGTAGCATATAAAATGAATTTTGCCTTAATTTGAAACTTCAGGAGGAAGTGTAAAGGAGTTTGGCCAAGAAAATACAGCTCTTTTCCCTCCTCACCTGAGAGAGACTTTTTATTGTGATCATCTAAGAGCTCTGCAGCAGTAAATACAGCTCAATAGAAAACAATGTGAGTTGAAAACAAAAGCAAGCAACCAGCCCCACCAGCTGTCCCTGGAATTTGTTTTGACATTTTCAAACTTTGACCTACACTGCTTAGCCTGAGATCTGAAGTCAGAAAATGAACACATGTGGCCTGTGCAACACAGCAAAGTAGTTCAGTTTCCTTACCTCTGATTTTAGCAAAGCCTCTTCTTTCTTTTTGTCTTCTGTTTCATTAGTTACTTCAACATGTTGGAATAATTTCTGTGGGGAAGAAAAGCATTTTTCTTTAAACATCTGTCATATACAAGACAGCTAAAATCCAAGAACTGTAAAAAACAAGACAAGTATTTACATACATGCCCATTTTCCACATCCACCTTACACTGGGGCCTTTCTTTGATCCAGGAATGTGTTACAGAGGTATTTTATGAGGTCAGACCTTCAGGGCTTCCCTCTCAGCAGTCAGTTGTGGACCCTAGCAGCAAGACCACCCAACAAGTCCTTTCTTCCATACCACATCCCTGCCTTCAGTGTCACAGTTCCTTCTCCTTCAGTCTGAGATTTACCAGCTCAGAGGTAATCACACCAAGAAATCCAGTTCTCAGATGTTCACCCAACCTGCTAAGGCACCACAGCATAGTGGTTGGTAGTACCCACCATTCTGTTCTGCTGCCATTCCTGATGTTCCAGGGTTATGTCTTTGAGATTAAACACAAAGTCATCTTTTATCAAGCTCAGGGCCTTGTCTGGCTGGGATTTGTCAGCTGAAATGACACACTTCATTTTCTGATAGTGGTCGTGAATATTCATCAGTTCCTGAAATTATTTAAAAAAAAAAAAAAGTGCCTTTCAGGAAAAAAAAGATTCCAGCAGTAAAGCAATATTAGTCCTCAACATACAAACCCAGGGTTACAGAAACCCTTCTAAGGAGACCATTGGACCAGAAGGAACGTTAGAAACTGATTCTGGTTAGATTATTTGAGTTTTGGAGCCAAGGAATCCTGCTAACCAGAGCTGACCCATCAAATAAGCTAAAGAAGAAAGAGTATCTTGTATTATTTAAACTAAGAAGGTTATTCAGGGCCACTGCTCACACAGGGCTCATTCTGATACTGTGGTTTATTTTCATCTCTTTGGAGGAAACATTTTACTTCACAGATTTCTGTACCACTGCACTCAGCCTTACTGATACACATTTGCCAGCAATAAATGAAAAAACCTGCAAAGTTCTACCACTGAGTCATATAAGAACCTTTACCTGGCTTGAATTACTCAGGTTTTTATCAAATGCATCATATAATAAAAAAAAAAAAACCAAGGTCTGAAAGGAGAAATAAAGATGAGAGAAGGCTATGAACTTGATGAGTAAATTCATATTACCACAAGTATCAATCCTCCAGTTTCAACCTGCAGACATATCAAAATAAACATGCCTCCCCCCCATTTTCCTCTAACTGACAATTAACCATTTACCCTTTTACATCTTACTGAGGCAAAACCACAAAACATTAGAGCATATTTCAGATTTGAAAAAGGTACCACAATTCTTCCAAACTAAATGCCACAATTTCTGAGTGTCTGGTAAAGTTACCTTAGTCTGTATTCCACAAGAGACTGACAAAGGACAAGACTGCTGTTTAGAGAAGTTACAGCTCTTGGACAACAGAGAAATTAAACCAAAACAAACCCCACTGATTAATCTGTAGTTTAAAGGCTACTGTACCTCCAATACATCATTAGTGATGAGGCTGTTTACTCTGTTACTCAGGTCTTTAAATTCTTCTTTTAAATAATTTTCCTCAATCTTCTTCTTAGTTCTGTAGGTCAGCTAAAATAAGAGGAAATGTTTGTAACATAAAAGAAAACTTTAAATGGCACCTCCTCTTGAGAATTCCTATTGCATATCCATCAATCAGGAGATAGGAGATACTGAAAGGCATAAAACCATCTCACCAACAACAGCTTTTCTGTCACATGCTCAGAGCCAGCACTTTTCACAACTTATTCTCTAGTTAAGTATTTAATCCAGCACCACCTAGACTAATTTCCCCAACTGGTAAGACATCTCAAATCTATTAGGAACATTAGATACTGAAAAAATATTTTCAGGTGAAAAGCATTCAAATATCCTCTAAGCTCTTCATCACCTACCTATGTAAAGCCACACGTGTTGCATTTTAGCACAGCCTGAAGGCTGAGCTAACCATGAGTGCTGTTGTCAGGCATCAAAAGATGAGAGTATTTTATTTAAAAATGTAAGTTACTAATGTAATAACTCACTGGCTTTGGCATTGCTGTGAAATGGAAGGCTCTGGCAAGTCGCAGTCTCCTAAAGATATAGGCTGCATCATAGTGCTGGGAGTCAAGCAGATCCAGCTGGAATTTCTGGATTTCAGGCCAATCCTTGAGTGCAATTCTGATCTGCAACAAAAGAGTTACATACCGTTAAACCAGTATTTCAACCATAAAAGTTAACTGAGCTGACTGCTGTGATCTGACGACAGACAACAGCTGGATGTCCAGAGCTGCAGAAAGGATCCCACTATAACATTTGTTATTACTATCATCATTTTATGCACCTAAGATTACTATGCTTTCTTTGACAGTGAAATGGAACACAAGTCCTTTCTGACATTTGAGAACATTCATTCTTCACATTCTGAAGGGTGTGAAAAATAGTCTGCACCTAGGACATTCCCCTTCACAGTGTGAAAGTGATTAGGAAACAATACTCATACCAGATTGTGCTGCCAATGAAATGCTCATAAATGTTCTCTTTCTTTCCCTTATTTCTTCCTTTCTCTCCTGTCACATCCACTCTGCCCACTTCACTTTCTCTCTGCTTAACTTTCTGGATAACTTGTGTACCCTCTCACAGCTGCTATCCAGCAGTGGCCTTAAAATTGCCTAAATTCATCTTCATAAAAAGTTATTGATTTCTCTGAGGTCAAAATATGAGACATCATGGCATCACTGTAGACTACTCCAAATTCCATTTGTTATTTAAAGAATTTGGACTCAATTTTGCACGTGCACCCAACATATATCACAAAGTTCCTAAGCAAACCACTCCTCCTTGCACCGAGTTTGTAATTCCTTTAGATATTGGTCTCCTATCCTAAAAGCAGCAAAGAGGGTGTCATTCAGGCACGCACCTTCTCCAGCTATTTATGCGTTCCTTTTCTGGTTAACAGGAAGCAGAAATAACTCAGTCAGTCTCCATTCTGTTGGAATTCTAAAGAATAACTCAGGCTGCAATGGGGTTCACCCTACAGCTGATGGACACATTCTCTGTCCCTGCCTTTTCCAATAGCTTCCAATCTGGCTTGAAGTATTTTTATTTTAAGAAAGCAAGAGGAAATGCCCTAACCATTTATGATGACAAAGCAGACAGCAGCGTACCACATATCTTATGCCTAGTATCTCCTGAGAATAAAACCTCAGGAACAATTACCTTTTGTTTTGGCTGACAAAGCTGGGCATTATAGAGTCCATACAGAAGGTACAGAGCACCAACTCGGATCTGGAAGGAGTAGGGGGGCAAGAAGTACTGCTGGGCCAGATCTAGAGTCTCCTTTGTGAGCTTATTCCTCTCCAAAGCTCTCATTCTACCACTAAAGCAAATGAACAAAAGAAAAAAAAAAAAGCAGCATGTTAAAGCAGATAAATATAAACTGCAGGCTTTAGAAAAATCCATAATGCAGGAACAAGCTTTAGATGTTTTAAAAATATAGACTCATTGAATGTCCTCAGCTGGAAGGGACCCACAAGGACCACTGAGTCCAACTACAGGCCCTGCAGAGGACAATCCCAGGAATCTCAACGTGGCAGAGTTCAAGAACAGCTTGGACAAGGTTGTCAGGCACAGAGTATGACCCTTGGAGCATCCTGTGCAGGGCCAGGAGCTGGACTCCGTGATCCGTGTGGGTTCCTTCCAACTCAGGATATTCTACGATTCAGTGAAACACTCAATGTCCTGCGATCGGGCTTTTAAATCTCACGAGGATTGCACCAAGCTCCCTGCGGAGTCACCGCTTAAATGCACGAAATACACCGAATTTAAAACTCTGCCATCATTACAGAGGGACCGATGTTCCACTTTATTTAGAGCCCAGCCAGGCAACCTTCCCCCTGAGCCAGGCCTGAGGGGGCACACGGCTCACCCGCACCCCCTTCACGGCTGGCCGGGGGGAAGCTGAGCAGCGGGGCTGCGGGCCTGGCGAGGGGCAGGAGAGGAGAGGGGAAGGCATNCCCGCACCACAACAGCCCCGCGGCGCCTGCGCGGCCGCCCCGCGCCTGCGCACAGCCCGTGCGGGAGGGGCCGGGAGGAGCCGCCGGGGCTGCCCGTGAGGGAGCGGCGCTGCCCCGGCCCCGGTGCCGCCGCGTGTGNCCGTGGAGGGCGAGCCCGGTCCACGGGCAAAATGTCTCTGCGAGCAGCGCATCCCTGGGTGGTCCCGGGGCGCAGCCCGGGGGGATGAGCGGGCTCGGGCGGGATGAGCAGCGGTGGGTGCGCTCGGGCAGGCGCCGCTGTACCACAGCCCCGGAGATCCCGGGGACGCTCTCGAGGCGCGGGGCTTCACACTCCCCGCGGGCAGCGAGCTCGGGGGCCGTGACCCGACGGGCTCGGGAACGGCGGTTCCCCCGCGGGAAGGGCGCCCGG
>VXAX01003738.1:864991-893720 GCA_013399835.1 Leptocoma aspasia | reverse complement strand
AGGGCCCGCCCCCGCCCCCCTGCCCCGCCCCCCGCCGCTCCCCCGGCTGTCCCAAACCCCCGACGGCTGCGGGAGCCCCGTTTCCGCCTGGCCGAGCGCGGCAGGCAGGGATAAGCCGGCGGCCGCCCCCCCCGAGCGGCGGGATGCCGTGCCCTGCCCTTCCCTGCCCTGCCGTGTCATATCGTGCCGTGCCGCCCGCTCCCCGCATGCACGGCCACACGTAGGCGGCCGGGGCAGCGGGGCGGGCGGGGAGGGGGCCGCGGCTGCCGAGCCGCACGTAGGGTGGGTGGGTGCGGCCTCGCCGGCGGCGCGGAGCGGGCGGTGGGGGCTCCCCTGCCCGCGCTCCCCCGCGCACGTACAGAGAGGGGCGAGCGGCCACCGAGGCGGCTGCCGGGACCAGCGCCGGCGTCGGAGAGCCCCGCGCCGCGGTGAGTACGGAGCTGCGGCAGCGGCGGCGGGCACCGCTCGGGGCGGGGGAGGACAGTGTCCCGGGGGAGCCGGTTCTGGTGCCGGGGAGGCTCCGCAGCCCCTCGGGCGGGTCCCCAGAGGGTTTAAGGACGGGGCTCGGGTTTCAAGGCGGTGTTGCGGTGATCGCCGCTGCGGTCGGGGCTTGGCTGCGGATTGTGGGAGCGCGGCTGGACGGCGGCACCTGCGCCGGGAGCGCTCCGGGGCTGGGCAGGAGAGCGGCCGGGTGCCTGCGCACCCACGGGATGCGGGCTCGGCAGGTCCGAGGTGCCCCCGGCGCAGGGGAAGCCTTAGCGGGTGACAAACAGCGCGTGTAGGGCAAGTATGGGCTTGGGATGGAGCCTTGCGTGGTGCCTTTGGGATGTTTAAATCTGCAGGAGTTTTCCCAGCGACCGGGTTAAAAAAATTCACATTTTGCTTTTTCAAATAATCATGCACTGCGAAATGAGTGTTGAATTCTGCTGGCTGCGATACCGTGATGTTCTCCAGTTCACCAATAACATCAGCTAATTGAGCCAAAGGTCGCTCCTTACAGCGAGGCGCATCAAGCTGTCAGCTCCCACAATGTCAGGAGCTCCCACAGTGCTCCAGGCATGCAAGCATCTTTCCATGTTTATTGCATTTCCCAAAAGGTTGCTGGAACACAACCTTTAGCAGCCTTTATTAGGAGGTAATTTGCCATCGGCTGAACAGCAGATGCCTTTGAGCACCACTGGTTGCCAATTCATTGACTACAGGAACAGAGAGATTTGCAGAGCTCTTGCATATGAACTCTACAGGGCTTAGCAGGAGAGCTGCACCTGCCAGGGTTTGGTTTGCATATTTTTTTGCTTTTTCTGAAAAGACACTTTCATCTATCATTTGGATTCATGTTTAGAGATGTAGGGTAGTGACCCCGTTCATCCAGTACGTGACCCTGACTTCAACAGATTGTACCGATTTTGGAACAGAATGCCAACACTGTTAGGAAAACAGATATAATGTACTCCCCCCCACAATGGATTTAAGGATTCAAAGCACAAGTAAGTCAAAACTGACACATCATGGAGTGACTTCACCATTACATACAGCTCAAACCAAGCCTTGTTTAGTTACAGGAGTCATCCCTTAATTTAATAGGAGCAGAGGAGCCTGGCTCTGGAGTGATGCTCAATTTGTAAAGCTCAGAGTGTGTTTTCTGAATTTTGTATTTTAAGCATGCAGTGAGTGACTTCTCAGAGATGATGTTTCAAGGAACACTATATGGATTTCTTTTTTTCCTGGAGGCAGATGGGGCTGGTTGATGCAAGATGTAGTGAGGATGAGGCTGTTGTGCCCGCGTGAATGTGCCCTAAGTCTTCCCTTACAGGAAGTTTGGGTACAATGTAAAGAATAAAAATGCAGATGAATAAAACCAAGTAACAGGGCCTCTTTGTACAATTTCCCTTGTGTATATAAAATTAAATACAGTATCAATTTTAGACTAATTAATACTCTACTCTTCTTCATCAACTGTGTTTTCAGTGCTCCTTCAGATTATTCATTAGTACATTTTAGTACAATTAATGCCTTCAAACTAAAAAAAAAAATTATTAGATGATGTAAAGAAGAGTGTGCTGGTTAGTGTATCTTCTTCATATTCAATTGCTAAACAAAAGGATGAAATCCTATTTGCTCTATTAATTCCTAGTTTATAAGTTGCAATTTAAAAGCCATTTATCCTGCACTGATATAAATAATGGGGTTTTCCAGGTACATATGGCACAAAACAAGGCCTTTTGTTTTTAATACCTTATATGATTGCATTAGAACACATTTTCAAGTTGAAAACATGAAAACAAATAGTGTTTTAATCAATTTGCATGAAAATAAGTCATGAATATATTAAATAGCTTATTCCACCTTTGGTATGTACAAACCTATTGCTAGTAACGGGACCATACTCTACTGGCACACGCCTCCTGCTTTCAGACTTCCCAACAAGCACAAACGTTGCAAAAGCTTTTTAATCTGCGCAGTAGGAAGTGGCATTGATCTAACAGGACAGCAGGTGTCACAAGTTCTTGTCCAGTCATCTGAGTGTACCAACAGCAACTGAAATCACCTGGAGACACGACCATGGATTCAAACAAGTTTGTGTTTTTTTACTAAGGGCATTCCTGGTGTGATTAATCTAAGAGGCTTCATAAATGTCCTCTGTCCCTCTGGCTCTGTAGCTGTTGCTCTCTCTTTGGCTTTCTCCAGGAAAACCTACACCATTCCCATATCCGACTTGTTAAATTGTGTGTTTGACCTCTCTTGCTCATGCATGTGATCTGCTTAACTCAGGTGGGATAACCACATGTGAATAGGATTCAGCTTACATATAAATATTATCTATTTATATTATATTTAATATAAAATTTATGTTTTTGGGGACTGTGACCATGTCTGCTTGATGCCCAAGTTTCTGACAGCAGGCAGGAAAGTCTCAAACCTGCAAGGAGTTTGCTACTCTGCACAGTGGTTTAGTTCACTTTAAGGTCATCTCCACCTTTTACAATAGGGAAAAGGGACAGACAGAAAGACCACAGATGTCACAAATTAGAAACAAACCCTCTCTTTTATTGAATTTTATACTGGTACACAATCAAAAAGATACAGTCACAAGTACGTCAAAATGTTTCAAGAGAAATATCAATTGCAATACGTTGTACTTGGTTCCAAAAAAACAATTCCATTAAAATATACCACTTCTTCATGAGAGAATACTGCTATTATTCAAAAAATCTACTGTACTGTAGAAATCCAGCAGCAAACTCTTTAACTTTTTGGTAACTTGCTCAAGGTAAACAGGGAAGCAGAAGGAAAATGACAATTCATTTCTAGAATTTGGATCAAAAATCACAGTCCTCCAGAACGGAGCTTTTCAGGGAGTTAAGTCATAATGGTATTTTTAATGAAAGCTGGATACCCAACTCGTGTGGAATTCCTATGAAAATGGACTTCCTACAAAGTCCTTGTGGCCTGTGAGGTGTTTATTTTCACTCTGGACAGTTACAGTTTGAGTAACATGCCTAAGTGCAGTGACATTTGAGGGAGCTGCGTGCTCTGGGCAGGAGCAGGGCAGCAGTGGGACAGGGAGAGATGGCTGAGCTGGGGCCTGTCCAGCCCAGCTGACAGTGGCAGGATGCTCCCAGATCCCACTGCAGTGTCAGGAAAGGTTCACTCAGCAGTATAACAGGGGACAACACTTGCCAACAGATACTGCCTTTAGCTGCCAGTGCTTAGCTGTTTAATTAAACAGCTCTTTAAGTAATGAAATATTACTATTAAATATGCAGTAGTTTAACATGTAATCATCAGAATTATCTGACCCAATAGTTGTATTTCATTGGAAGCAGAGCTGATCATTTCATCCAAACTAAGCTTTGAAGTCCTTAAAACCCTCATCAGTGTTATGTGTAAATGGTTCTTTTGGGCCCTAATCTGCAATTCTTTAATTCAGTAATTACTTTGGGAGAGTTTAATGTGTGTACACAGATACTATTAAGTTTTGTTTCTTGGGTAAGTTGTTTCCATTTCACCCAAAGGTTTTCAAAGGTCACTGAAGTCCAAACCAGTCTCACTAGGTGGGAAGAAGGTATGTTAGCAAGAGGTACTTTGGACTCCAGGCTACCTTCATTTACTCATGTCTTACACCCAACATAAGTTACTGCACAGCCTGTTTAAGTGATTTCTGGGGAGTTACAGCTGTCATTAATTTTAACTACTATCAGGTAAAGGAAGGAATTATGTCATCATAAATACTAGTTTAAAAATTCCTTTACCCTTTAACAAAATCATCACTGTTGATGAATTAAAACATCAATTAAAATCTGTATGTGCCCTGAAGAAGGCCTGGCTTGACTACTGCTGTAGTCAGGAAAACCTGGAAGATACCTTTGTTATTCTCCTCAGTTTACCATTTTCACATAATTACCATGTTCTACATACTGGAGAAAATACTCTATTTACCCACAGTTTCTTCTTTACAACAAAGAAGAAATCACAGAATGATTTGGGCAGGAAGGGACCTTAAAACCCACCTTGTTCCACCCCCCTGCCATGGACAGGGACACCTTTCACTATCCCAGGTTGCCCCAAGCCCTGTCCAGCCTGGCCTTGGACACTTCCAGGGCTGGGTTATCCACAGCTGCTGTGGGAAACTTGTGCCAGTGTCTCACCATCCTCACAGTCAATAATTTCATCATAATTTCTAATTGGTGCCTCAACATTTTAAAAAGGCAGCAAGTTGGCAAAGAAAGTATGCAAAATCACTAAGAAAACACTTAGAAATCTAGTTATTCTAGAAGCTTGCCCTCCAAATCAGACTGTGTGTTCCTGGAATCTAAAGAGACCAAAAGGTTACCCCAGTAACTTTTTTACCTGGGGACGAAAAAAGTTAGTAAAACAGAAATACAAAAAAGGCAGCTGAAAGGTGTACTTCTAGGCATCCCCATTTAGCAAAGCTCTTACAAGGCCAGAGCAATTACTGTTCCTTTTCTGTGCCTTGTTCAGTGTCTCTAGGAAGCTTGGGAGGGTTTTGTTAGGTTGTTTTTCCCTTACAGTAAACCAATAGAGTTACTGCAGTTCATCACAGTAATCAAAATGCTATTATTATGCATAGTAAATGTTATTATGCATAGTAAAAAATGTTAGAAGTGATTTTTAGATGAAACATGGCTCAGTTAAATCCACAGCTGCTGTCACTAATATCAGAGATGATCAAGGACAGGATGGATGGGGCTCTGAACAACATGATCTCCTGGAATGGGTCCCTGTCCATAACAGGGGTGTGGGAACAAGATGATCTTTAAAGTCCCTTCCAACTCAAGCCATTCTCTGACTCCAGCTGGCTCATGACCATAAATCATATGGGTGACTTCAGTTTTCCTTCTCTTTTTAACACAGATTTTAGTCTGAGAACTTTCTGCCCTCTTAGTGCACTGAAGAGGACCTGGCAGATCCAAACAGGTCAGGCTCCTCCAAAACATGGCAAAGAGAGCAGCAGAACACCTCTGACCTGTCTCTTGGGAGTGCAAAGGGATAATCCCCCCCAGGCCAGCTCAAAGTTTGGTGGGGCAATACAAAAGTAGAACCCAGCTGCACTTTTCACCTGCCTGCAAGACTCTCACATGAGCACCACATCAATCCATGCAGAGCTAAAGCAGGAGGGATGCCCTAAACAGCAGGGGCTTCACCCAACTTCACTATTTAAATCTGCTAACTGCTGACAGAGAAAGAAATGCCATAGAGAGAATGCCAGCCCAGACACAGCAGGCAGGGAGGAGCTCTGCTGCTTTTAACCATTAAAAATGCATTAAAAATGTTCACTAGTGAAAATGCTGTCTTCATGAAGCTTTAGGTGCAGCTGACTGCCCCTACATACCTTCTCCTCTCTGTGCAACTTCTACTCAAAACTTTAACAAGTGTGCAACTGTCTTCTGCTGCCAGTGCCTTATTTTTTGTTAAGTGTCCTTTTAGTTTCATAGAGTTGTGGCAGTTTAGAAAGTGCTCCTTTCAGCGAAACAGTAATTTTAGAGAACAGGTTACGCTTATGTACTATGACATTGATTTCACAACAGTGCAATGAAACCAAAAGTTTACAATATAAAACCAAAGTAACTCCTGTGACACTCCACAATTGATTACTTATATTGAGATAAGTTTTTAAAAAATAATTTGGAGAATGCACAGAATATCTTAACCATATTTACACAACACAGGGTTACCAGTAGCATTGTGTTTTATGACAGCAAAATGAGGAAAGTCACTGGGTCAACAGCACAAAAATGTGGAACAAGTTTCATCAAGTACCAGCTTAATTTTTTCATTATGGAGTTTTGTGATAGAAATCCATCTCAGATCAATCACTCCTGTGAATTTTACCTTCTCCTGCTTTCCTGTGTTACCTTGATAAAGCTTCCAGAGACAAGCCTTTAAGCTGTTCATAAAGATGAATTCTTTCTGCTCTAAAGTAAAACAGAAATGCTGCCTCCTCGCTGCCAGGTTTGCTCACTGGTGTGATTTCAGGTTGAGAAGTGTAAGGTCTTTGGCGAGTGGTAGTACAACACTGTCTGGGAGACTTCAGTACTGAACAGGCTCAAATAATTAACGCAGAGATGTTACAATCAAAATAAGGAAGCAGTAGTTTCCAATCAACTCTAAGTTAAAAAGGGAACACTGATGAACAATAACCACTAACAAAAATATAAATTATCTCATTTCTCAGATAACACACTCCCCAAGGGGGCCTGGTCCACATATAGTTTATTGATGTAAGAAAACAATACAGTTAGTGTTAGATCCAACCACAAAGAGCAAAAAGAATGAGTGAATGAAGGTTTTGTACAGTACATATAGGAAAATAAGATGTTTGTGACAACTATATATTTCTAAATAAAAAGGCTTCTAAATATATTCAAGTTATTGAAATCTACATGAAAACATATGGATGTTAATAGCAACAAGGTGCATAAAAACCAAAACATCAAAATATTGAGCAACTCAATGATGTACTAGATAAAAGTTTGCTAACAATGCAAGATGTTTTACAATCTGCTTGAAATATCACCTATACCACACAGGGTAAGCTGAACATTTAGATTTAAGATCATACACAATATTAGCATTAACTTCAACAACTACAGGCAGGGATTTTTTTTTAAGCTGGCAAAGTGACTACTTTAAGAACATCAAACTTTTCTCTAAATTGAGAACGTATCCAAAGAAAATGCTGCTAGCCCTTTCCAGATAAAGCCTTTCCTTTGACTAACCACACCCACTGAAGTCAAAAGCATAAGACAGCATTTGAGAACAATTTATATTACAACGTGACTAAAATAATGACATAATCCAGGTTTAAACATGTTTTCATAGGCAAACAAAAGATTCTTCTCAAAAACTAGTTTTTATAAATGCAGAATATATTGCATGAGGAACTGCTGGTATTTTTTAAGAAAATATATTGTGCGATTGTGGCTACAATGCACCGCTGCAAAGCATTGTTGTTTCTTGTAAAAACTATTAACATAAAAAACTTACTTGAACACAAAGAGTAAGAGAGCACAAATCTTCCAACTACCTATGAAAAGCAGGATGGAAGTATTGCCAGTTTTTCCTGTGTTGACATTTTACTAATGATAAGTTTTGGTGACCAACTCCCCAGCCAAAAAATAAATACTTTTTTTTTAATCAGGTGCATATTTCAAAGCTGCTATTGCAAGTGTGTTTTAAATGTAATGGACTTAAAAGTGTATGTACCAAAGAATTATAAAAATGCACTAGAGTTTGAGTTATTGTTACATAAAGAACATATTAAAAAGACTGTCAAAATAAGTAGAAAGGGGATCAAAACTGAACTAACTGAATTAGTGCAGTACTGTAGCCAGGCTTCTAAAATCAGATATAGAAAATATAAATAGACTGCTTTAGGTGATGATTCACCAGTGTCCAAAAAAGGAGCAAGTTTTGTGAAAGCTCAGTTAACTTGATCCAGAGCTCTGAGCAGTTCTTCCCCCTGTAGCAGGTTTCTGTTGCCCTGTATGGGAGCGTTTACTTCGCAGTCGTAACTCGTGAGTTGGGGGAGTCCACTCTCATCCATCGACTGCCCTAGAAGTTTACTCGCTATGTCTAAAGAGGGAGGGGAAGGAGAAAAAGTGAACTTTATTCACCATGCTTAAGCTCTCCTAGAGCTGTTCACAAGGAGCTAAGATCGGACAGTTTTGGAGCCTTTGTTCTCTTTCACGCAGCCCCCTCCACCCCCTCTGCCTAGGAAAGGAAGATACCAACCAGTTGATAGTAGAATGATTGTCTTTTGCTCCACTCCACTGTGACCATTTGTTTTGCATCCCTTTACACGTTTCCAAGCAAGTGATGCATTTCCTCCACGGTCACCTGTCTGCTGGAATAAAGACCCCTAGAAAGAAACAAAATTAATCTTCTTTAGTGAATATTGTATCTTTATAACCCTCCACATCCCTTTTCCAAATGAACAGTTCCTGTCACTAATGTGGCATTGTTACAATTTAAAGTAGATTTGGTTCAGAATTTGGGGAGAAATATATTTCCAAGTACACTAACTGGAAAAAGATTTAACAGAAAACTGAATCGGGTTTCAAGACCTGACTTCCCTTACAGAAAACAATTACAAAATTCTGGTTATCATCAGTGACCACGCTCAAGATTAGCGTGTACATGTACACAAACACACCCATTTAATTACCACTGCTCTGGGGTGAGTAAGCATCAGGTTTTCACTGGAGTCTCTAATGGCTTTCTGCACTGGAATTAATAGTGTAGGCAGCAGAGTCAGGAACCTCGGTAGGTCGATTCTATCTACACATTTAGGATGCAAATTCTGCTTGCACTCCAGTTATTGCCACCAAGCCACCTGACCCAAGCCTTGTGGAAAATGCAGTCTTACACCAGTCTAGTGCAGATATGGCTCCTTAGCATATTGTTTTGACAGCAGAACAGAAGATATGGAGATTAGGAAGCTGTAAGGGCTTAATATAATTGGGATAAGGAAGAAGAAACTGCCAGTGAAACAGATTAGATGTAAGGAAAAAGAACCATCTTAGTATCAAGCCTGCTGGCAAAAGTACTTGCAAAGTTTGGTCTTGTTAGTGATACTGACTGCTGCAAAAAGAGGAGAAGGTATTTCAGAACACTGCCATTATCCTCAATGTATTTTCAGGTTATACAACACCCATGTAAGTTAAAGGAGCAGCTGTATAGTGGAAGTTATAGTTAACTCAGAGCTGCAGTTGATAGTGAGATTAGTCCCCTACATTGCTGCTGCTGCTTATTTTTTACCATGAATGCACTCCAGCCTTTCATATCAAGAAAGATATGGCTTGTAACTGTTCCAGTGTAATGATTTATATCTTTATTTTATAACCTCACTATAACCTTACTATATCTTGTCCTTGTCTAATTCTCCTGTTTTCTAGAAAGCTAAAGTAGTATTTTACTTTGGTCTTCGCTTACTTTCACTCTTTGCAAAATACATCCCACTTTCCTAGAGCTAAAAAGTTGTGGCAAGTGTTTGTACAACCCTAGAACAGCATATAGTCTAAGCCTGGATTTAACATCATTTTTTTTCTGCTTGTATAAAGGTCTGTATATCCTCCCAGAAATCCACTGTGGAGAGATAAGCCAAACAACAAAAGCACTTCTTAAAATAACTCCAGTAAGACCCAGCTTCATGGAAATTCAGCTTCTGACTCTGAGAAACCACAAAATATTTATAATGCTTTTGTCATGTACAGACAAAAGAAAAAGTTTAGCCAAGGATGAAGTCTGAACCTTGTAAGCATTAAATGGCACTAAGCACAGAAGCCTGAACACTATTCCAGCAGTTAACACTGAACTGCTTGTGTTCTGTGCATTTAACCACATCCCATGCTGTTTTGAATATTTATCAGCAACACTATATTTTGAAAGCTGAAGCTTTCAAATAGCACTTCTACATGAGAAAAGGGCAGTGGAAGGCAATAACATTTCTTGCAGAGCTGTGAATTCTTACAGGGCTTCTGGAAACAGCAAAACAACATGCATGGAAGTTCAAAGCATTTAGCAAATGAAAGCCACATAAAAATGGCATAGAAAAACTGATTTGTCTTATACCCAGACTACAATGCTAATACAGGGGTAAGGAGAGTTCAGAGAAAAATAATCCTGCACTGTAAGATCTGGTAGATGACTACAACTAGGAGGTGGCCCAGTAGAGAAACAAAGAAGCTCAAGGCTACATTGCAGTAGAGGAACTAAGACTAAGACTTCTCAAAACTTGACAAGTGGGAATTTGCAGTGAAGATGAGAGAGAAGAGTGTGCAATGGCAAAGCTCAAGGTTTCAAAGTATGGAGAACTGACAGTGAGAGACAAAGATTATGGAGACAACATACCCTTGCAGAAAATAACAAGCTGGACAACCCCCAATCAAGTGACACAAATCTAGGACTATGTACAAAGTTTCTTTTGAATAGCTAGGAGAGATGAGGATGAGTACTCCCAAGTGCCTACACTAATACTGGAGAGAGCATGCATGAAAGGGAGTGGCAGTAATAGACATCAGCTAAGTTATTATAGGAGCTCTCTTCCCTCACAGTTCAGATGGTCTTGTTATCTGATTAAGTAAAGAAATCTCAGACCCAATGAAAAAATAAAAGCATAGGAAGAAGCATAAGAACACTAATCTCAAGTATTGGCAAATATGAAAACTGAGTTTGAATTCAAAAGTTAAATAAATACAGCAATTGCACATTTAAATGTGATATCTTACATTTATGCATATTCTACTAAAGGAACACCTATGTCCACAGAAGAGTATTTTCTACCTAATCAAGAAATGCACTTGGGTGTAGAGGGCACTTTTGAAAAGTTGACAGTAAAAGAGACCTAAAAGTGGAGTATCTGCATATACATATATATATATATATATAAATTTCACTATCCATTCTCTCATCCCAAGATTTGACTGCTTGCCAACAGCTCAACTCAGGAGTCTGCACTGATGCCTCATTTCAGAAATTGCAAAGTTAAAAGTGAATATTTTAAAATGGTAAAATAAAACTCACAATTCCAACTGCCTGAAAAAGTGAACCATCATGTTCCATTTTTCGTTTTCTCTGAGCATTATGCAAAGCTAGCATCTTTGGATTTAGTTCTTCATCCAGTGCAGTAGATCTAAGAAAAATTGATTCAGGCTGTTAAGACGTTTCTACTTTCCTCAAGCCATTCTTCTTTCGTGGACACTTACATATACAACATGACAAAACTGAATTTATGAACTCCACTACTTTTCGTTCATAAATTGACTTATTTCAACAATCATTTTCTATGAGCATAGCAAATGTTAGCCTTTAATCTTGCTGTGAAGCTCAGAATGAGTTTTAACAAAAATTTTTAAATCTGCAGAAAAGAAGCATCAAAGTTCAGTAGTTCACTATCAATAGAAAGAAGGGAAGGAAGGGTGAGGAAAAGTCTATTCTGAATATTTCTATGTACAGATAAATCTTTTACATATCACAAATCTCATGTTTGACTTAATATAGTTTTCTATTCTGATAAATATCTACTACAGGCACCACAGACCATCAAAAAACACATTTAGTTTGAAAAGCAATATCTATTGCTTGTAGGTATCTGTGTATCTGGTATCTGCAGTACCTGTAGCACAGACTGTAGTTGCCTCTTACCTCTAACACAGTGGACAAGGAAAGCACCAGAAACATTGTGTGGGTGTAACTACCTAAATTGCCTACTGCATTTTTATGAAGGCTGCACATCAGGTACAAGAGCAGAAGAGAATTTTTACAGTAGCTGGTTTGTACATGAGGTGCTCAGGTAAAAGCTACCATGAAATTAACTTTAGGGGAGCTTACTATTAAAAAAAGACTCACTTGACATGTCCAAATTTAAATGTCTCAACTCCTACTCTGAAGAACACTGAGGATGAACACACAACAGCTGGCAGAATTTATATCTAACTCCTTGAACAGACACCAGAGCTTAAGCTGCACTTTTAAAATACCTTTCATTCAGAGTGACTGTTAACAAGCTGGGTGCTCCTGGAGAAGGCTTTTCCACCTGATCCACTGCTCCTTTCCCTGCTCTGATGGGAGAGGCAGTTCGACTCCTGCTCCCGCCGTAGGGCGAGGCGGGGGCACTGCCGGGCTCGGCCCCGCGTGCGGGCGAGGAAGGGACGACGATGGTCTTGGCATCGTCCGCGCGCTCCGCCGGCTTCCCCTCCTCAGCCTGGCCTGGCTGGAACACGGAGCCTGCGCTGGGAGAGCTGGAGGAGCTGCCTTCCAGCGGGGACAGCTGATCGAAGGAGCGCAGCTGGAAGTCGTCGTCCATCGGGATGTAAGGAGCCAACATCTCTAAATCTAAATCGGTTTCCTGCAACAGACAAGAGGTGGAACTTACCAGTGTCACTCCAGCGCGCAACATGAAACGCAGAGACACAGCTGAGTGAAGGCAAAGAGGAAGCAAACTTTATTTTGGTTTTCATATTATATAGAGTTTCGGGAATGACCATCGATTGGAGGGTGAAGTTACATCCTCTCCAACCACACTGGTCAATGACAAAGTCCATCAAACCTTTCTCCTCCCAGGAGAAAGAATGAAAAACAAAAAGACAGTTAGAAAAACGTGCATGTTTACAAAAGCAGTGTGAGAAACTCCATCACAAGAATGAAAACATCAGAAGGCTGAAAAATGAGAGTGACATACCAATGTGGAAGAAACTTCAGCTATGATGTCATCAGAGCTTTTTCTGTTATCAAATCCTTACAATTTTTTTTTATTTTATGCTTTAATCAAAATATTAAATAAAAACGGAAGGAGGTTCCTAAAAATATTCTATAAAGGAAAAGAAGTACACTTCTTCTTTCTTCTTATAAAGGAAAAGAAGTACACACACTAAGGTGATAAAGAATTTTAAGTTACTGTACATTACCTGAGTAGAAAATGGATTTTTTGCTTCTGTGTCTATGGCAAAGAGTTTCTCCACTAATTCCAGTTTGAATTCACTGGCCATATCATTATCCACATCAAAGCAGTAGTCGTTGGGACTACTGGGCTGTGAAAACATTTTGAGCACAGTTTTAGGTTTCTGTCTCTGCATCACTTGGTATTGTTACCTACAGATTCTCTGCAAAATGTTCTAATGTAGAAACTAATCCCAAGCTGTAGCTGCACAAAATTAAAATGGTAAAGGAAAACGCTTACATTTATCTGTATACATTCAAATTTACCCCGCCAGAGAAGCACTTGCTTAGTTGAAACCTGGAAGTAGGCTCTACAGTAATTTACTGCTAATTTGCTGTTTAGGGAAGTTGTATCTGAACCAATGAAAATCTGAACCAATGAATGAAAAAGACCAATCCCAAGCTCTCCTTATTTCTATCAGATAGCATTGCATTCATTTGCAAGACTCACTTTAATGAAAAGATATGACAATTTATCAGTTTCCTCAGATCATGGTGTGAGCTTAAGTCATAAGGTACAAATAATTTCCAATTCCTGTCCTGGCTGCATCCTTAACCAGATCTGCCCCACAAGCCCCAACAGCACATCCATTTTAATGACAGCATGTCCAAATTACGAAACTCACCTCAGGTGAACTTTGGCTGGTACTTGCATCAGAAGGGCTGGTTGGTTGCTCTTGCACCTGAGGCATGGTAAAAGAAAGTTCGAGTGGCTCTGTGTTTGGCTCCAGCTTTGATACAACTTCTCTATTGAGTGCAGGATCAGCATTGCTACGAAGTGGCTTTGTAGTTTCAGAGGCAGGTAGTGGGGACATTGCCATATTTATATTCTGCAATTTCTCACTGGATGAGGGGAGCATTACATCGTTATACAAAGGAACTTCATCACATTGTTGTTCATCAGACTCTATAAAAATTAAAAGAAACCATCAACCTAAGTAACAGTACTGTGCGTGTCTATGGACCTCATTAAATTTAAACAGCAGCTGAAATACCACAGGGCAAGTGGTACTGGGAAGTTATTTTATGAAATCTACTATAAAATAGTAACTTTGCTAATTAACATGTTCTCCAATGTAAACACACACCCACCATTACTGCTGAAATCTAGAGAGATAATTGTGTCTCCAGCAGCTGGGGCCAGCACAGTTAAAGCATCTGGTTCCTGTTTAAGTTTTTCAAATAGGCTGTTGGTATCATCCAGGTCATCTTTACTGAATATTTTGGTCATTTTCATGTCAGGAGACTCCACTGGTTTCAGCATACACTCAGTTTGTCCAAGGGAAAAAATTAAGTCCTTCTGAACAATTCCACTGTCAGACAGAGGGGAACATGACTGTTAAAGAACAGCTAAAAGGAATAAATTCTGGCCTAATAGTTTTGTACGTTGAAACCCACCCATCTCCCCACGCAAAAAACCCAAACCAAACCAAACAAAAAACATCCCACCACACATATCCCACAAAATTACTAGGATAAGTAATTTTTTGTTACTTATTCTGTCCTCAAAAGTAACAGACAAAGCAAGCACTAATTGTGGTGCAATCATAAAAAAATAACAAGCATAAACATGCTTTTTTGAAAGCATTGAAAAAGGAAAACATTAAAAAAAAAACAAGGGAAAAAAGGTATTTCCTGAAGTACTTTTCGTTATTGTAAATGAATGTGAAATATCTTGATAGACTTATATTGGGACATCCACTGAAGTTTTGAAAAACTAATTTAGGACTATTAGACATTTGCAGAAGAGTAGTCAACCAGTCTGCCCTCAGCTGAAGCTTTCAATTAAAAGAGGAGTTCTAAGTAAGAAAAAGATAGATGGGATTGAGAATGACACCACTACTGCTGCTCGGACTCCATTACAAAGTTATTAGTGGAGTTAACTGCTCCAGACTTGGGACAAAGATTAGAGAGCTGTCTAGAATGCACCCAAATGCTCAAGTGCTTCCAATCATACAGAAGAGGCTGGTTCTACACTCATTTGCCTGCAGAGATCATCTACTGACATCACTAGACCAAAAAAAGCATTTTGTTTTCAAATACAATTTCAAATCCTAGGACTGGCAGTATTCTAAGAAAAATTTCACTGGTAGGGAACAGTAACATCATAATATACTCAGCAAAGGCTCAGTGCCATCAGAACCTGACTGGTCTTCAGTAAAAATGATGACAAAGAACACCCAAGTCCACTCAACTTACCTCAACACGTAGTTCACACACACGATGCACTGTGGCTGAGAATTCTTAGTGTTGTATATAACAGTTGCTTGAGTTTCAACCCAGACATAGCCACCTTGTTTGGCCAGCATTCTGTACTGTCCTGTTGTCACCTGCCCTTTTGTGAACACTAAAAGCAGAAAGGACACCAGCTTCAATTACAGGCAGAAAAACCCCAGAACTGTTTGAGGTCAGTATTCATTGCAGATTCGTATCTGCAACTAAAAGAAAGCCCTTGTTCTTCTGCTTCTTTCCCCCAGGACTGTCTCTCATCTCCTGTAGTTTGAGGGCTTTAAACTCAGTTTTCACTTACTGTCATGGTGTGTTTTGGTCAGATGATCAGAATCCAGTGCATGATAATACTCATAGATTGAGCGACCCAGGAGCTCCTCTGGCTCGTACCCCATCAACTCTGTAATTCTTTAAAACAAGGGAAAAAAGTGCTATGTGAAAGCAGACACAGATACCAGAGCATTTGGATGCTTGCACATCTTAAGAATCACTTTAACACATAGCAGCAGCAAATTTGGTTTACTGGGACTTTTCATTTTGAAATAAATTGCTATTTTGATGCTTCTTCAAAAGAGAAATTTCAGCAGGCATAAGATTTTATTTCTCACTGAGTATTTATAAATCATGTAGTGGGGATAAGATTAAACAAATCCCCACTTTTTAGACATCTTTGTCTTTTTGCTCCAAGGTAGATCATCTACTTACAGACCAGCTTAGGCAAATATAAGAATTTAACAAAATAATAAAGATACATTTCAACAGTTAAATCCTGCAACTAAGAGAAATTAGGAATCAGATTTACTCTTCCTGCTCAAGCACTACTTGCTTTTAAGGCAAATGGGATTTCTTTAGTCTCTAGAGGGCAGTGCTAACCAGGGAAGTGCTTGTATTTTGCCCCATTCTAGATGCACAATGTGACCAAATAAGTACCTTTTATGTGACACTACAAAGGTTGTTACTGCAGAGGTCAGAAATTACCACGCATCAACCTCTTTCTGCACCTAACTGCAACAACTAACTAGAAATTCACATTTGTTTGGAAATAGGTAGTAACAAATGACACCAAATTAAAACAAAAAAAAATGAAACAAACCAACCCCAAACAAAAAACCTTGAGCTGACTATTTCCTTCATTTGCATTCATCAAATTTATCAAGCTAAGTTCCCAGAGGACAGGAAAATCAGTCTGATGTGTTTGACTGCACCCCTGATTTGCACCAGAACACAAAATCTCATTTTTCAACAGCAGATGTATTGCATTAAAAGTACAGCTGAACGTCTGGGTTTTTTTGACAGAAGAAAGCAGACACTGATCTCCTGAGGAAGGGGGAGGGGGGAAGCAGTAGCAATAAAACACATCTGACAAGTATTACACACACTCTCTTCAGTCACCAAAATGCCCCATCTTTGACAAACCTAAAATCCTGCTTTTTCAGTGTCTGGAAGAATCTTCTCAGATCAATTTAAATCACTGCCACTATTGTAATTTGAAGAGGCAGTTAACTGAAGGCAAAGGATTTATTCATAGAATCATAGAATGGCACCTTCAAGACCATCCTGTTCCAACCTTTCACTAGAGCAGGTTGCTCAGAGCTCCATCCAGCCTGGCCTGGAACACTTTCAGGGATGGGGTAGCCACAGCTTCTCATCAAGAATTTTTCCTAATATCTAATCTAAACATGTCCTCTATCAGTTTACAGCCATTGTCCTGTCACTATCTGCCCATATAAAAAGTCCCATTCCCTTTTGTTGTTCCAAAGTAATAACCCTGCATCCTCCTTAGATCTAAAAATCTGGCTTGTAAGACATCCTGATCAGTTAGGAAAAGCCCAAGTATGCCATCAATGATTGCATTGTCAAGATAAATTAAGTTTTTGAGAAGGCAAACATTAGCCAACATATACCAGCCCTGCAAATCTTCCAAATGAATTATTTTTACAGTATAAATCATATATATTACCTTTCATCACAATAGGAAAATTTCATATCAAGACTGTGACGACTGAGGAAGGTTTTACTGTCCAGGGGGACCTCAATGTTTGATGGGTGAGGAATAGGTTCACAGATCAACACCAGGCAGGTCATGGGAGGCTTTTTGTACCCACAGTGAGTCTGGTTCCCACAGGTGTCATACACACGGATGTGGCCAGTGCAGTGCAGCACCTACAGGGGAGTTGGATTTTGGAATGAGATGAGGTTTGGTCTGTCAGACAACACAATCCTATTTCCACCAGCAGGCCCCTCAAGGGGACAGTGACAAGGGATGGCTGGAGGAGGGCAGTGTCCTCCTCCTCCTCCTCACCCCACACATCCCGGGATGGGTTCACAGCCCAGCTCCTTCCTCAGCACTGGCTGAAGCAACACCAGACATTGCTGCATTTCTGTGAACTCTTCCTTCTAGTCCCAGTAATGACAACTCTGATGAGCAGCTGCCTCAGCAAAAGGTACCCACAATTTAAATCTGAAAGTTATGGTAATAGTAGAAACCCCCATTTTAGATATTCTGCAGAGGTGATGACAGAGATCAAATACATTCTTCAACAGACAAGAACTTTTGCATTTTGTGGGATTTTCTTTTAACCATTCTGAAGCAGAAATAGTTTACAGACGGCAGCAAAGAAGTTGTTTGATCCAGAATAATCAAATTCAAATCATAAAAGAGAACTGTGAGCCATAATCCACTGGATACAGTAAAATGTTACTTTGTCCAGAGGAGAAAATGCATTCACTGCAGAAAGTTATTGGGCTGGCCTCTTTTTGTTCCAACTGTTACAAAAGGGAGAGCCAGCAGCTTCAAAAGAATGGCATTGAAGTCCTTCAGAGAGACCTCAACTATCACATTTTCAGTGACAAATCAAAAGAAATCAAGGATCAGCATAAGTGATGTCAAATACTTTTTTTCCCAGAGAAGGCTTTATGCAAACATATTTGGTAATTATAATTGTTTGTAAGTAAATGACCTCTAATTTAAAATAGAAAATTCATTAAAAGAGTTTTGAAAAACTAATTTCAAAACATTGTTTCAGTTACCTCTGTGATGTATTCAGCATTAAAATTCAGCATAATGAAGCACAATCATTAAATTATAAATTACTTAGTGAAATTCGAGCTCGTTACATGAAGCAAAAATGTTGAAATACAGTGTTATGACATCTGAACAGGAAGCTGCCAAACTATGCAAATATTCCTTTGCATTAGTTACCTTCCATGTAGCAGACTTTATATTCACTGTTCTTCCCCTGCTAGTCAGTGTACACTTCATTCTGAGAAAAAAGCTGCGCTCCGTGTTTTGCTCTTTGCCCTTTTTCACAGGACCTAGCAGAAGCAAACAGCAAACCAATTCTTAAAACACTTGGATCATCTTCCAAAGGCATTAAAAAACCTCCACAAACATGTTATAGAACTCTAAGACTAAGGGAAGACCCAAAAGATAAATGAAAAGGACTCATATACCTAATAGCACTTCTGATAATGATATTTTTCAGAACAAGTTTTACTATCAAGTAGACAAAAAAACTCCTAAAGTTTCATAGTTATAGAATGGTTTGTGTTGGAAGTGACCTTAAAGACCATCTCATTCCATCCCTCCTGCCATGGGCAGGGACACCTTCCACTACCCCAAGTTGCTCCAAGCCCCATCCAACCTGGCCTGGAACACTCCCAGGGATGGGGCAGCCACAGCTTCTCTGGGCAGCCTGTGCCAGGGCCTCACCACCCTCACAGGGAAGAAGAACCTCACAGGAAGGTTCTCAAAAACCATCTAACCCTGCCCTCTGTCAGTGGGAAGCCATTCCCCTCATCCTGTCACTCCAAACCCTTGTCCAAAGTCCCTCTCCAGCTCTCTTGGAGCCACTTTAGATACAGGAAGGGACACAAAGATCTCCCCAGAGCCATTTCTTCTTCAGGGTGAACAATCCCAGCCCTCTCTCAGTCTGTCCTCACAGAAGAGGCTTTTGATGCAGCCCAGTTTCAATGTTTTAAGATCAGGATTGTCTTTGTAGGATTGTATCCACACTCCCAGCTGTCAGGAAAAAGGAGCAAGAAGAAAAAGAGACCAATTGGAAATTTAATATATTTTAAAATTGTGACAGAGGACAAGAAAAACATATGCAGAATAAGAAGCCTTGTTGAGGTGGTTTCCACCTCAATGCATCAGTAACTCACTATGAGGAGGTTCAAACCAAGCACCTTTTGGACTTGTTGCTCTTCAGGACGGCAAGTTTTTCAATTCAAAACTAATAACTCAGCTGTGTATATGCACCCAAGTATTTCCACAGTGATTTACACTCTTGGAGTAAACAGGGACCAAGTTTTTAAATGTACTATTAACATTTTTGGGAGGAAAAAAGTTGAGAAACCCTAATACAAATCAACGTTGGCAGCACTTCTTTTTCAGCCTCACTTGCTACCAGCAAGCTTTAAGTTAAGCTTTTGCCTGTACAGAGGAGAAACTTGCAGAGTCAATTACTAGTTACACTATTGTGGGCAAAGAAAATGGAACTGATGCTATCAGGAGAGCTGCAAGCAGCTCACAATGTGTGCAAGGAGGAAATGCAGCACCCAGGAGAAGGAGCAGTGGAAGAGCCAGTTTGCTGAGGCTTGCTAAAGAGCAAGGACCAAATCATGGCAGAGGGGGAAGTTCAGAACACGTGAGCTCACTTCTCATACAAGTTTATACAATAATTTGCTTTCATCCTCTACAGACAATAGTAACCATGAAATTCTGCATGGTGGCTTGCACTGCAGTTACTGGCTTGACAAAATTAATTAGAAAAATGTTAAAGCCCCTATGCTAATTTGTTTATTGCTTCTAGCAGAGGCAAAGACTAAAGGGCTCAAGCATATTTTATGCTACTTTAAAACAACCTTGACAATGGAGGAAGTGGGGGAGAAACTAAAGCAGAATTCACAGAAGCAGCAAAAACTTATTTAATTCAGTAAGCTTTAAGAGTTAAACCAATCTAGAAATTGATAGGTGGAGATCACACAACATTACTGTTACCAAGTCCTGATGCATGAGGCTCTGCTTTGAGAAGCAGCTGTAAAAGATGGAGCAACTTTCAAGTCTGATTCAGTACCAGACATTATTTTTTAAAATGGCCAGCTTTGAAAGTTTAAAAAGCAGCTTCATAAAATGAGAATGCAGCTCTGTTTCTGCCAACTGCATTTATACTCACTTGCACTTGTACAGTCCCAAAGGGGAATATTTAATACTCAATTCAAAACCAAAATAATTCCACTGATGTAAGAGCTGCAGTAGAAGGCAACCTGGGAATACTAATAAATATAAAAATGTACTATTACTACTGTAATTGAGACTTCTGTCTGCCAACGTCATTTGCAAAACAGCTTTTGTAATAATGGTTTCCAGACATCTCATTCCAGCCTGGCCAATTTAGACATGCTTGAGATGGTCTGCATGAAACTCAGTGATACGACATTTTTAAGAATAAGCTTTTGCAACAAAACCAGGTTTTTTACACTGCTTTAGGGAAATTGTTCCCCCACCCCCAAGATGCATTACTGTATTCCAAAGGGGGAGGCAGAGGAGAAGTCTAATCTAGCCTTAGAAATGTACTTCAATTCTAAGGGCAGACAAGTTTACAAAATGCTTACAAAATCAAAGTTGGGCCCTTAATGCTAAGGGATCTTATCAGGTCCTTTCCACTGAATTAAATAGGATGACAACATAAGAATTAGACAAGATTTACAGTGCTACAAGAAAGCAGAGGTCAGGTTTATTTATCACTATCTGAATTCAGAATCCATATAAACCTCATTTGATGAAAGAGAAAGTAGAGAGGTCAGATTTTAGGCTTCTAACTACTGAGTAAAGCAGATTTGTTTGGAGGCATGCAGGCTGCCAAGTCTTTATAACCTTTATCAATTCTTCAGAAGACATAAAAGCTGTAATTCATGGGCAATTGTTAAATTTCAGAGCATACAGCACATGTAAACACGGTGTTCTGCTCCCTCAGATGGAGAAAAGAGGAGCCAGAAATCTGTGAAAAGATACCGATTTCATGCACCAATTACAAGGTGCAGAGAAGCACCAACCCAAAGCCCTTTTTGGGGCTGTTGAAGTATTCCCAGATTAGTGTCTTGGCGTCCTAAAATTTAAATACAGTATCTTTTTTTTTGTCTTGGATATAACACCACCGATTTCTGGAAGAAAGCATTTTTTCCTCAGCTGTCCTGTAAAGGCAAGGCCAGACCAAGACAAATGCACCAACTGAGCTTCTCCATTTGCCTCTACAGCAATTGCTTAAAATCATTCTCATTCAACCTACCACTAATTTTATTCCTGTAGGCACTTATTCTTTCAACCCTCAAGAACTCCATTTTAGTCATTAATTTTGTTAGATTAAAGAATCCTAATGAAGTTTCATTTCTTCTATAATTAGGATATAGCCGTAACATTTTGGTTATTCCTGTTGTTAGTGTCTCTCAACAAGGTTTAATTTGAGATTTAAGAAATAAAAACATATTAGCTTTTTAACTCAACACCATTTTCTGGCAGATATCCAACTGTATTAATGCCAACAGAAACTATCCATAAGTAAATTAAATTTTTTTCTTTTTTCTCACCATTTCTGTGTGTAAGCATTTCTCTCAGCTCCTCATGGTCACATGGATGAGTGAAATCAAATACACTGTGCCCCGTCAACTCAAACTGCAAAAATTAAGAGGTATACGGGTGTTTAACTTCACATACACAAAAATGGAACAGCTTTTTGAAACGGTCTTAGGAAATGTCAGTATTTCACCTGAGTGAGTCCCATACACTTGTTCACGTTTTCAGACATGTAAATCATGTCCCCATCTTCAGACAGAACCATGACAAAGCCATCAAGGGCTTTCAAGTAGAAACAGTTCAGTTCCTTCTCCATTTTGGCTTCTGTCTCCAGCTCACCTGCAAGCAGCCACAAATTTTTGTTTAAGCAAACACCAGCCATTCTTCACTTAGCAGCAGGAATGACTTCTGGCACCAGTCTGCAAGAAGGCAATCTCGCAGGACCATCCAAAACCAGTATAATTCATTTAGATAAACGATCAGTTTAATTCTTCAAACTCTAGTAAAGGTATCAGAAATTACAGAAAATCAGAGTGAGATCAACCCTCTGTGCTGTTATATATTAACCAACAAATCTCCCACCTGAAGGAAAAGGTCTATGTGGCAAAATATTTATCACTCATCTCAAAAAGGCATTCTCTCAGAGGCTTTCTGGGAGAGTTTTCTGAGTCTGGCTACTGAAGTTACTGCTCCATACAGGAAAGGCAGACATGCACGAGCACAAATAACCAGAATATTGCCCATGGCAGGCTATCAGCTACAGGCTCACAACCTGACTCAGATATTCCTGCAGTTGCATGGGCAGGTGTAGCTGCAGAGACAACACATCCTCAGCTGACTTTACCTCCAGAGGAGCACATCACAGAAACACAATTTACAAAACTCTCCCTTGCAGTTTATATTAAGGGGACACAACTATAGTTAGCTCAGTCAACCTTGAACAAATTACCTACAGTCAAGAAAGCACAGCTGGAACAAACAAGTTTAGAGGAAAAAGAGGTTGCAATGAAGGAATCTAACTTTAGGAGAAGGGTCAAATGAGACTGAAAAGGGCACTACAGCTGTGATGAGGCAACCAGGATCACCAGAATAGAAAGGGAAAAAACAAAGTCCATTGAAGAGTGTATTTTTCCTGTGCCATTGCTAATAGCTGATTCCTACTGCAAGGTCTCCCACCTTCCCAGAAAAAGGACACAACTAATAACACATTCATTTATTTTACTGCTGACATCTCTTACAAATAGATTCTTCCTCAACATGCCTTCCAGATGGTGCCACGTTTTTCCCTTACCAGCATCCAGCAGCTTCCTCATGCGCAGGTAGCTGATGGTCAGCCTCATGATGGAGGCCTTGTCCAGGTGTGCGCTCACGGTGTGGGGCAGGGGCAGCTGGTGAGCCAGCTCATAGAACACCTCTGACTCCTTGCTCCTCCGGCACCGGGCTGCATCCCTCGACTTCTCTTTCCTGCGTTCAGAGCTAATCCTATAGAAACAAAGTTTCGGGTTAATATAGGGAAGGGAGCTCTCTGTGATGTGTGTCTTTGAAACTAAGTTGCCCAGCGGTCAAGTAAACCAGTTGTGGAAGTTGAATAATGTAAAGACTCGGTTTAAAAGAGCAAGTGTAATTCTTTGTATCAATGTCTCCCCCGGTTGGGCTCTGCCAGAACTAAATTCAAACCCACAGAGTCTTCCAACAAGATCAGTTCTTCAGAGAGACACTTTCGTACTCAGAACCCTTCCTGCTTATCTCATACCTTGAGTGCTGCCTCTCCAGCCTCGAAATCCTGACCCTTCAAGTTCATTCAACAAATTACAGAGTAGGTAATTTCCATTTCAGTGCTCCATCATCGTGTATCATGTACATCCTCCAAGTTCTTCCTTTTTTACCATCCTTACAAAGCCCACCTAACAGGTCAGATAAGCAAGGATACTCATTTAGCATGAGACATGCTGCTTTTCAAGCGATCCAGGAAGTCCCTTTCCCAAAGGCATCCCATGATGATTCTGTGATTCACTCTTTCTCCAGAAAAGCCCCTTCCAGAGTCTCCCCTATACTGGAAGTAATACCTCATTCTCCTTCCACTGCCTCTGTAGACCTGCCTCCTCCAGAGCACGAGGTAAAGAACAGCTCACTGAGAGAAAGCACTGAAACAGTTAAGACTGTGAGTAACAGGGAGAATTCCCCCTTTTCCCAACACCCACACTGGGTCACTTCTGCCTCATGCATCAGGTCAGATGAGTTTTGAGCTAAACATTTTCACACGGGAGCTCCAAATGTTTTGCACGTGCAAACAAGAACTCAGTGCTGCTGTGGTCCCTGAGGAAATAAATGTGCTTTTATTTTTAAATGAACAATACAAAACCACACACTATTATTGTATTAAAGTTTTCTTTTTATACATTTACATCTTCCAAAGGCACCTTGTCTTCATTTTGCATTCACCTGTGATATAAAAGGCAGCTGCAGTTTGGGAATTACTTTTTTTAAGATTTCACAAGACTTAAAAGCCATCTACTACCACTGCCAAATTCACGTTGCTAAGTCTGTGGATCTGTGCAGAAGTCGTTTTTAGTCAGCACACATCTTGTGAGAGGTACCACAAATTACAGAGCAAAGCAATTTACCAGCTCATGATCCCTGGGACATAATGAACCAGATTCAAAGAATCAGAGAATGGTTTGGATTGGAAGTGACCTTAAAGACCAGCCAGTTCAACCCCCCTGCCATGAGCAGGGACAGCTTTCACTATCCCAGGTTGCTCAGAACCCCATCCAACCTGGCCTGGAACACTGGAATGGGGCAGCCACAGCTGCTCTGAGCAAGCTGTGCCAGGGCCTCACCACCATCAGAGTAAAGAGCTTCTTCCCAATATCTAATCTGTATCTCCCCTCTTCAGTGTTAGCAAATACATACCCAAAAAACACGTTTTCAGTCCTTTACCTGCTGTGCTACCCACAGTGGCCAAAACCTTGCTTAGTTTGTGCAGAAACACAGGTGTGACAATACAGTGTTGGATGTTGGAAGCACAAATGCCTTGACACATGGCAGAAGTTTAATAACCCATGAAAAAGACAGAATAAGCTATCAGAATCTCTTTTTACCAACTTGATAAAACTGTATGCCATCCCCACCATCCTCTCCTCCTACTCCTGCCACTGCCAGCGGAGAAAAACTATTTCTGTGGAATGAGAAACATTAATAGATTGACATAACAATGGTAATAAAGACCTTTGGAAAACTAACCTATGGGAATTATAGTTGTAAAAAACTCTGGACATACAATAGTCCCATTGATTCCTGTGAATATAAGCTCATGTCCCTAAGAAGGGCAGCCTAAAATATCTGACAATATTTCCCCATATTGCAGATTTCTTCACATTGAATTTCCCTGTGACAACAGATGTTCCTGTTGTAGTGATGGATATCTTGGTCTGAGAAGCTTGAGGCTCCTGACATACAGGTATATCTGGAAATAGCCATTACGAAAAGTCTGACCTTTAACAATACTGCAAAAATGTTTTAGCTATTTAACCTGACTGATTAAATATTTATTACTGAAGACAGGCCTCAAGTACCTTTTCTCTTGGTGGAAAACTAAGGGTGAAAGGGAAAAAAAACCATCTGGATTCTCTTTGTCCTCTTTCTTGGGCCACAGATTTCACTGTAACTCTATTTTGTCAAAAGTATTTCAAGGTAACTGTCGTGGTTTAACCCCAGCCCACAGCTAAGTACCACAAAGCTGTTTGCTCACTACCTGTCCCACCCTCATGGGATGGGGAGGAAAACTGCAACGAAGGTAAAACCCATGGGTCACCTTAAAAACAGTTTAATAATTGAAACAAAATAATAATTACAATGTCAAGGGAGACAACAAACAAACAAACAAGACTCAAGACAGACAAGTGATGCTCAATGCAATTGCTCACCCACCCTCTGACTGATGTCCAGCCCATCCCAGAGCAGGGACTGGCACCTCCCAGCCAACTCTCCCAGTTTACACACTGGCCACAATGCTCTGTGGTTTGGAATATCTCTTTGGTCAGTTCAGGCCAGCTGTCCTGGCTGTGTCCCCTCCTGCCTTCCCGTGCATCTCCTCTCTGGCACAGCATGGGAATCTGAGCAGTCCCTNTTTAATAATTGAAACAAAATAATAATTACAATGTCAAGGGAGACAACAAACAAACAAACAAGACTCAAGACAGACAAGTGATGCTCAATGCAATTGCTCACCCACCCTCTGACTGATGTCCAGCCCATCCCAGAGCAGGGACTGGCACCTCCCAGCCAACTCTCCCAGTTTACACACTGGCCACAATGCTCTGTGGTTTGGAATATCTCTTTGGTCAGTTCAGGCCAGCTGTCCTGGCTGTGTCCCCTCCTGCCTTCCCGTGCATCTCCTCTCTGGCACAGCATGGGAATCTGAGCAGTCCCTAACTCGGGGTAAGCACTGCTCAACAACAACTAAAACCTCAGTGTGCTGTCAGCATTATTCTCCAAAGCACAGACCTGCNCTGACTGATGTCCAGCCCATCCCAGAGCAGGGACTGGCACCTCCCAGCCAACTCTCCCAGTTTACACACTGGCCACAATGCTCTGTGGTTTGGAATATCTCTTTGGTCAGTTCAGGCCAGCTGTCCTGGCTGTGTCCCCTCCTGCCTTCCCGTGCATCTCCTCTCTGGCACAGCATGGGAATCTGAGCAGTCCCTAACTCGGGGTAAGCACTGCTCAACAACAACTAAAACCTCAGTGTGCTGTCAGCATTATTCTCCAAAGCACAGACCTGCACCAACTACTAGGAAGAAAATTAACTCTATCCCAGCTGAAACTCTAACAGCAGCACAAGGAAGCATTACTGGAAGTAAATGGTTGCCATCCACCCGGTTCCTGCAGTTTTGTCACAGCTTCCTTTTCAACTGCAGACTCTTGTAAGTTGAAACTCCCCTGCTTTGGCAATCAAGCTGAGCACTTCAAGTCCACAGGTTTGTCAGGCTTGTGTGAATCACACAGGGCACTCAAGAGATGAAAATAGACACTAACCTCACAAGTTGGGATTTCAGCCCTTGTATTCTCTTTCTGACAGCCTAATGTTTTTGAAAATATTTCAGGTAGTTTCCACGTTTTTGCCAGGTTTTAGCACCCTTGGCAGCAGCCTTCAGAAGGAACAGTCAAAACTCCTCCCAACCATTGAATTATTAATTACCAACTGGAATGCTGCTCAAATCCAGCCCATAGTGCTTTCTGTTAAAAATTAATCCCAAAGTAAGACCATCAAGTGCTGCCAGCTGGAGCTGATGGGCAAAACCCAAGGAAAAGGGGATGTTGGAACCAACCAGTGCTGCCCGAGCAGCAGCGTCTCCTCTCCCTTTTACTACGTGTTTCCTTTCTAGAAAGGCTACTACTATAGATAGATGTTTAAACTGTACAGCACAACAGTTGGCTATTTTTAGCTGCTATTTAAACCTAAGCTGTAACCAATCTGAGTAAAACCCAGCCATTTAAATGGGAAGATTAACTACCAGCTTCAAAGAGCGTTTCTTTAATGGATCAAATTAATAGGGAAAAGGTCTTTCACAAATGAGGTTTAATTACCAAGTGAAGTCATTGTTGCCTCAACATTGAAATGTCACCAAACTAAAAAAAATTCTTTACTATTGCGACTACTCTAGGCTTTGTTACAATTTCATAAAGTAAATTAAAAAACACACATCAGCATGTATAGCTGCTCACAGTTTTCTGTGTAGTCAATTAAATGACACTGAACTCCTGTAAAAAAAACTTATTTCCAAACACTCTCTTGACCAGAGGGAAAGGAAAGGGAGCTCAAGGAAGGGGATTTTAAACTGTGAGATGTGAAGTGCCACAAAATCAGTTTAAACAAATCATATCACTTCTCTTATCCCTTCTTTTGGAACTGCCCCTGTGTAAAGCTCATGATCTTCTCAACAGAAAGAGCATCCTGCAGAAAAGGAGCCAAGCTCTCAGTCTGGCATGAAACAAAAACACCTCAAGAGCCTGAAGAAAACTTCAGCTGCTGAGTGGATTATACATGCAATGAAAATATCAGAAATGCTGGTGCTGGACAGGAAATTGCATGCATTTGCAGGTCTGATTTTTCCTGCACAATTTCAGTGCCAGACATTCATTTCCATTTTGTATTTCTACCACCAGAATACAAAAGCAGAGAATCATAAGCACGTTATCCATCAGAGCTCACAAAAAGCAGTTTCACTGACCCCTTTAAACCCAGTACCACTTCTTATATATAAGAGATGTTTCCATGCAATAGCTGAGTAAAATCCGAGCTCCAGAAGACATCTGAGCTAGAGACCCAGAGCAAAAGGGTATTTCACAACCAGGACTCACTGCAGCTGAACCAAGAGCTCAACTGAAGGATATAACCCTGACTTCCCCCACTACCCCAAATCATGGTGAATAGAAACAAAGTTTTACAGCAAGAATTTGCCCAACAGCCTTGAGAACAAAGCACACCAGCAGCAACCCCCCATGCCCACCAGTTATAGATGTTAATACTGGCCTCTCTACTTGAGTGTGTAACTCCTGTCATCATGGTCATACAATCCATCTGGGCCACAGCATCTCCCAAATAACACATCATTCCCCATACCATCCCAAAGAACACAGCAGATTCCTACAAGTGAGCCCCCAATTGTCTAAATGCAGCCCAAATTTTTCATCTCCTTGAGTGAAAAAATAATAAATTGCCACATATAAGTTGGCTTGTTCCTCCTCATTTACCGATGGCAAATAGACAGGAAAAAAAAAAAAAAAAAACAACCCTGGAAAATAACCACCAGTAACTGGTAAATTTTGGTTGAAAATAATTAGATAAAAAATGGTCAATGGATAGAACTTAAAATGTGTAGCAGTCAACTCTGTCTCCTTCTAGCTTTTAAAATCACCATCCAGTGTTAAGAAAATTTTTATACTGTGTACATAATATTATAT
>VXAX01003738.1:837547-855808 GCA_013399835.1 Leptocoma aspasia | reverse complement strand
GCTCCGCTCCGCTCCGCTCGCTGCCACGCCGAGCACCGCCCGTGCGGATCCTGCCACAATTCGCACCCCCGTGGGCACAGCGCGGGGAGTTAGCCCCTTCTTTATTTCCTTCTTTTTTCCTTTCTCACGTAACTTTGTTCAATGCTTGACTCCGCTGCCTCTCCCGAAGGTGTCGTGGTACAATAAAAACCCAGGATTTTAGACTCTCAGAATCATCGAGGTTGGAGGAGACCTTTAAGATCATCCAGTCCAAGCATCCACCTGGCACTGCCCCTGTAGCCCCTAAACCACATCCCCCAGCGCCTCTTTAACACCTCCAGGGACGGTGACTCCACGTCCGAACGGCCTATGCCAATGCCTGACCACCCTTTACAGAGAAATTTTTATTTTCTAGTATCTAATCTGAATCTCCCCTTATGGGCATGTCCTCCTGTCCTCTCACTGCAGCCACAACAGAGACCTCCCTACAACCTCCTCTCTGTGACTTTTAGACAGTGATGAAGCCCCCCCTGAGCCTCCTCTTCTTCAGAAAAAACAAACCCAGCTCCCACAGCCAGTCCTCACAAGACGTGTTTTCTAGTCTATTTCCAGTTAAAGTGTTCTGAACCTCACATTAATTAAAGGGAACAGTCAACTCCACAGCTGGGCAGCCCAGAAGGGGAACCGACAGGTAATTAAGCACATTTCGAGCAAGTTTTACAACTTCCCAAACCCCAACCAAACCCAACAGCAGAGCCAGGAGGCTGGACCAGGGCTGTGCCGAGACACTGCAACCCCTCTGCCTTCCCTGCTACCCGCCCAGTCTGGCCAAAATCTAGTGCCATCATCTCAGTCCCTGCGTCCAATTTTCCTCTCCCTGCTCCCCCCATGGTAAGCCTGGCCTCAGGCTCTGCTCATCTGAGAGCCCCAGGATCTCCTGCTAACCTTGGCTGGCCCTGGAGGCTCAGCAGGAGGGGCTGGAGCCAGGATACAGCCATGGGAGAGCAAGGAGAGGAAAACTGGAGGCAAAGCCCCTACATTTAAAGTTAAAAGCCTTAGCTCTCTATCCTTAGCTCAGGGTCATGTGTGGGTGAGCACTCTGGGGAGGCAGGAAAAGCACAGTTCCAGGTGGAGTGACCTCACAGAGCTCAGGAGCTCCTTTACATCTTGTGGGCTCCCACCAGCAAGGACTTGAAGTGACCATCTGGAGCTGAACCTTACAAGGCTACTGTTTGCAGCTCAGTAGTAATGATACCTTTAAAAAAAAGCAGCTTTGACAGGCATAAGTGACATTCTTTAGCTGCTGTTTGCACGTGTGGTGACATATGAAACACCTGCAGGGCAAAGTGATGGCGTTTCAGTACTGCACCTTCCCAAGACTTCTGCTGTGGATTCCCAACTTCCAGGTAACAAGCAGTTGGTTTAGGCATACAGTCATGGGTGTTCTGTGTTTGGGGGGGTTATTTATTTTTTTATTTAGAAGAAGAAAAAGCAGTGACTGTGACATTTGTTAGCAATCACAAGGAGTTCCTGTATGAAATGGATTGCTCCTGCCCACAGCAGTCAGATACGTGGAAGAGGCACAGGTGCTTCTGACTCCTTTTATTCCTTCAAGGTTTTTCCATCCAAACATGGACAAAGCCCAGCTTTGCTTATGAGCTGTGACAACACAATAGCCCGTGGCAGTGTGGCTGTGAACTACTGATATTTCTGTTGTTCTGTGCTCACTGGAGCCCCGAGAAGAAAAACAATCTAAGCAAGACTCAAGTGTCTTGCATAAGTATCAAGAAGCCCTCCCCAAGGGCTCACAGACAGCTTTATCTTTCAAAATGAGGTTTAGGCAGCTCAAACATAGGAAGAAATTCGCTTGTGCACTGCTGCTGTGCAGTTTTTTTTTAGCCTCTTCACAGAGTTACCATAACAGCCCCTAGAGAATTTTCTGGTTACATGGGGAGGGATCTCCTGGTGGGTGCAGAAATGACAAGGCCAGCCCAGTGTCACCTTCCGCATCAGAGCTCCTGGAACGCATCTGGGGAGTTTTGGTAGTGAAGTGGTGATAACAGAGGTACTTCCCATGCCTTAGAGGAGGCTGGTGCGACTCAGAGCAGCCGTTGCAGCTTCTCTGTTCTCTCAGATTGATGTTGAAGTGGTTCCTGGTGAGCCTGGCACGCTTGAAAGTGAAAGCCTCTTCTTTACTTTGACTGCAATCTCAGTGCCCTTCAAAGACCAAGAGGCACTTGATGCAGTCTGGACCAGGGACTGCCCAGTTTGTAACCTACAGAACCCACCTTACCCTCCTTAATAAGATTTTATTTTCACTCTTGTCGCTCTTTGAATGACAATTTTAGTGCCTATAAGCATGGATGTCTTAGGATTCACTTGTGCACCTTTATTACTACTATCCAAATTCACATAATGTGCAATATATCAGAAGAGTTTTTCTTTGAGTATTAAATACTCACTGCTCTGCTCACTTTAAATCACTTGGATACAACACCTCGAGATGTGTTGGTGAGCCCTGGATAAAAATGACTGGAGAAAAATCCCAGTCTACACTTTGCTAATGCTGCTCAAATGATTGTTCGAAGATATCAGACTTCCCAGCATGAACTGTCTGGGGAACTGTGAGTAAGTGTTGTGGTCTCCTTAAGAGACACATTTCTTTCATGCCAAACATGCTTACCCTGAGCTCATAATAAAGAATAATGCTTCAAAACTCAGCTGTGTTTCAGAAGGGTGTTAGTGGAAACTTGTTCTGCAATTAAGCATTTCATACTGCAGCAACTCTTGAGAGATGTTAAGCAAATGCTCTCCCTCACACACATCCTTCCCTCTATTAAACTTCTGCGTCACTCCTCTAAAAGTCTGCATATACACTTTCTTTCCCGCTTTCCCAGTGGCTGATAACAGAAACTTATTCCAGTATATGATGCCTTAGTCACTTTTCTTGACCTTTATTGCTGCTCTAAGTTCATACTCACGCTTACGTTAGAGAACTTCCTGAATACAATGGTGTTTGCATATGACTAATTAGGGCAAATGCACAAGCTGATGAGTCAGCAAACGGCTCGGCGAGGACAGCGGCAGCGACCCGGAGCAGAACGAGTCGGGGGCAAGGTGTGAGAAGTGCTCCTGCCTGTGGCTTCGGATCTGTTTGCTGATGGGACCGGTGTCACCGTGAGGGGCTCTGTAGGCATTTACTCTCGGGATCCAGATGCATCCCCACCAATAACGACAGGCAGGACTTCTGACTTCGGTGGGAAGAAAATTAAGAAATGCCTTAATTAAATCAGGGATTTAATTAAGGCATCTTACCTCCCAAGAACACTCAGCATTTCTGAGCAGGGACTCACCGGGGCGGGCAGAGGGTGTTAAAGAGAAGCTCCATTTATCTCTCTGGAGCTGGCAGGGGATGTCACAAAAAGCCTGCCCTCGGCACTGGCTTTCCTGGGCTTTTACTTCATTGTACAGCCCCCTGTGATGCCTTGAGAGGCTACCTAGAACAGAGGCTAGACAGTGTTAAAGGAATAAAGTAGGTATTCATTAAAATGGCCTTCAAAGGATGCACCTTGGGCAGTACAAGAGCCTGGCCAAGGCTACACCCAAGATGGACGATGGGTCACGAGTTTTCACACTTTTATAAGTTTTGGTCCATTTACATATTGGTGTTAATTGTCCAATTACTGCTTCAGGTTATGAAGTCCCATCCTCCCAAATTGCTCTCCTCAATTTGCTGTTGTTTCTACTTTTTGGGGTGAACCTGTTTTGTCTAACTAAACTGTGAAGAGAACTTGCTAGCAATTTTTATGAAGTTCAGAGCTATATACTAATGCAGTACAGAATCTGAAAAATATGAAAGCTAAAACTTCAGGCACCACCTATATGTAGGGAATTAACACTCATTGATTCAGTAGTTGAGCTATAATGCAGGGTACGTTCTAGTCTATCAATATTTGACAAAAAAAACCTGTCAAATTCCACCACTGTGGAGTGTTGAGTTGATAGAGGAATGCCACAAGATCTCAGATGCTGTGCAGACCCAGGGCTCTGTGACATGGGCTAACAGTTGTTACTACAACTTACTGTGCTTAATAGTGCAAGAACCTGAGAGCTCCAGTGGTCAACTCATTTCACAATAGAAAAATGAACTGAAATTTGAATCTAATTCAAACCAAACTATTGGCATTGGAAGCCTAATGCTGCTGTTTCTCAAATATGAAATATTGTCTGAAACAAGAGTACGTGATGGGAGACACAATCTCCCTTTGGTAGCTGTTGTTTCCTCTGGTCTTTTCTAACCTCAGTGCTGCTTCTCTGCTTCTTGTGCCAAGATCTTGTATATTTTTCCTTTTGCATCTGCACAATCCCCATTTTTTAAACTATGACCACCTCTTAAAGCCTGCTTGGGTCAGTGTACACTTAGGCATTTGGAAATACTCTCTGGACTGTTGTTTCTACACAGGTACCCCAATATGGTAACAAATTCTGCAGTGTAATAAAAGCACTGTGTGCAATTCAGTGCAATTAGATTTGGGGAAGGATTTTCTACCCATGAAAGGAGTTTAACAGATGAAAGTGTAAGGCAAGCAGACACTCAGCAGGCTACACTGTACAGTTTCACCAGTTGCCTGCATCCTGCCTATCCCAGGTCCCTCCTGAGCAGATACTGCCAGTTGTACAGTGGTTTTCCTGATGTGGACAAAAAACTGCATGGAATTTTAAAATTGGCCTTACAGAAAAGATGGGTTTGTGGTCAGAGCCCTGAACAAAGGCTCTGGGGGCCAAGGTTTGGTTCCAGGCTTCCTGTAGGACTCTACACAACTCACTTAGAGAAAGGCTTTCTATTTTCAGTGCTGCAATCCTTTGCCACAGTGCTGAGTGGAGGAATCCACTGCGTGCCGTGCACAAAGCCCAGCTCCCTGTGCAGTGAACTGGCAGATCTGGGACCCTCAGGAACCAGCTGAGGAGGGAGCAAGAGACAACTACAATGTAAATATGGAAAAAAAGGACCTTGGCAAAGCCAGGTCCGGGTTTTGGCTTTCAAGATGTGTCTGTGCTCAGGATCCCTGTCTGGTAACTCCACCCTGCAGCAAAGCACAGCAATGGGACTAGGAAAGGGCAGCTGAAGTCTGGGGCATAAAGTGCTGTCTGGGACGTCAGAGATGCTTGTTCAGCCTCTGTCCTGTCCAGCTCAGAGCAAGGTTTGGTAACAACTTGGTCAAAGCTTCCTTCTGTCTCTCCCCTGGGAGCTGTTTCAATTTAGCCCCTTAACTGCAGCTTCCAGAGGAACACTTGGGGACATGAAGGGTTTAAATCCTCTCACCAAACCAGGCAAAAGAGATTTGGGCAGAGTTTTCCCCACTCAGAGTGCCTGAACAGTGGGTTTGGTCTTCCTGAGTGTGATCCTGAGTACTCCTGAGCTTACCAAGCTCTGTTTTCATGGCCACCAGTCTCACTGTGTGAGCTGGAGACACAAACACCTCCTTTTCCTCCTCTGCTCTGCTCACACACTCCAAGCACAGCTTTCTTGTGAGGCTGTGGTGACCAGGGCAGCCCAGCCTGTCATCACACTGGGAAGCAGGACACCAGCTGGTTCTCCTTGTGACCCACAAAGTGGTTTTAACCCACATCTCTGGAGCCAGGAGAACACTCCCCGTGTGCCAATCAGCTCGTAACACCTCAGACCTACCGGGCTAGTTTTACTTTCTTCTCTGCACTGCTTCCCTTTTGAAGGCACTATAAACACAAGTGAAGCGCTTTGAGGACGAGGAAGGGAAGCCAGATGAGCAGCCAGCAGCAGCAGCGTGAGTGGGGTGACAGTCTTTGCATAAATTATACCTAGAGCAGAGGGAATATGCCTTTCTCAGAAGGAGTGGTTTCAATTTCATGCAGATTTCTGACTCCTACCTTAGAGTTATGATCCACAGGAACATTCAGAAAGAGGCTTCTTTTTCCTTCTTTTGATCCTTTTCCTCCCTCCTACGAAGCCCTTTGTTATTTTACAGCCTGGACCACAAGTTTCTCACAAAGAGCAAGAAAGAATCCAAAATAAATTGAAAGATAAAATTAAATGGGCTGCACTTGTAATGAAAACGTAAAGGTGACCAAACTCTTTTGACATTAAAACACACTTTTTTTCCAATTATAGAGTTTCTTAAGTGTTTCTGCCTAACATTTCCCCAACTTGGATCTAGCTAAAAGACAAAGGGCTTGAGGTTTTATTTGTTTGTTTGTTTGTTTTCCCAGCAACACATTAGAAAATGCAGTGCAAGCTTTAATGACTATGTCTGTTTTAACATGCCTTTTGGAGGACTGTAGGCATTTATGGGGGAACGAGGTAATTAACATATTACTTGGGCATGCAAAGACAAGTTTGAAGCAGCTGTCTTTATTCTCTTGATATGGCAACACATTGTTAAAACAATACCTTCTTACATCTTTCTTTTTTTTCCTCTCTGTGTTCACAGACCACTCAAGTTGCTTGTTTAAGCCAAAGCTTTAAGACCTTGCCAAATTTTCAGGACCAGTAATTTTTCTTTCAAACACACTCTCTCTTTCCCTCTTACTTATTTGAAGTAGCAAAATAAAAATCAATATCTCTATCCCTTTAAGGAAATGTTGAACTCAAGAGCTCCCATGTTCTCATTTCAGCCTCTAAATAAATGACTTCTATAGTACATCCATTTTTCTTCCAAACTTTCCAGATTTTCCACCTATTAATCCAGAACCTTCATGGCTCTTCACATTAATCTCACCTTCACGGGGGTGGTGAGAGATGGGTTTAGCTGATCCAGCCCACTGTGAGAGATGTCAGGTGCCCCTGAACAATCTGGGAAGCACAAGAAGATGGAGGAAGGATCCAGCTGCGTTGCTTCCTGCCTTGCAGAAATCCAGGTGGGTAGGTGAGGGGGGATGCCTACATGGGTGTTTCTAAATCACAGGGTCAAGGAGCCAATCGTTGCTCTAGGCAGACAAAAGCACTTTGCCATCTTGATAACAACAGAGCTGAGACACAGATTACAGTTCCTTTAATTTTCTTCCAGTTAATTAAATGATCAATTGCAGCACTGGCTTTCAGCCACAGCAGTGCCAGCTGGAATGAGCTCCCCAGCTTCTGAGAGGATAATCAATAGGCATCATTCACTGCAGTGATATGGGGTTTTATTTTAAATAAAAATATTAAAATTCAGAGGCAACATACTGCTGTTATTCACAGCAGACTGAGATCTTCTCCAGTTCCCAAAAAACTCCCAGCAAAGAGAAGAGTGGCACAAGTAGTTACAGTTTTAGCTTGCATTGTGTTTTCACTTCTCTGCTTACCATAGACTTCCTGCATGACCACAGACAAAACACTCAGGTCCAGATATGCAAAGGTATCCAGGCAGCTGAGATAAAAATCAGTTGGACCTAGATACATAAATAGTCTGTGAATGTGGTCCTTTGGAAGAGAGACTGAGTTCTCCACTTAGGAAAGGTGTAATAGGTACTTTCCAGCAGAACCACTCCTGCCACAAAAAGCCAAGGCCAAGTAAGAGCTGAGGATGGGCAGCTCCAGGTATTTGGCCACAAAGCAGCATCTGAGCATTCTGCCTGGTGTCCTCTCCTTAGTGCTACCCAGCTTAGCCAGCAGCAAGACACCAGCATCCCCTTTGATGTCTTTCCAGCCATTTCATTGTTCAAACTCCTCATTCCTTCAGCTGGAGATGCTGTGGAGCACAGGAAAGGTGAAGTGTGGGGCAGTGAAACAAGGACCACCAGTGCTGGGTTGTCAGAGCACTTGGGAAGGTGGGAAAATCAGAAAAAGCAATATAATGGAGGCATAGAATGGGCTGGGGGCATTTCTATATCATTAATGAAGACTTTGGCATGGTTCTGGTAGGAACTAACAAGCCCAGCATTTCAGAGGCCAGGAAACCCCTGGGTTTATAAGATGTCAACACAGGATGGAAGGGGTTTGCCAAGGAACTGAGTAAGCAAAATTCAGAACCATAATGACAAAGTTGGTGCATCAAACCTCACTTTGCTATCTGAGATCATGTGCTAAATAATGAAATGTTCATCAATCAGAGGCAACTCAAGAGCTTGGGAGATAAAGATCTTGTAGGAATAAGATAAGAATGACCACAGACCTCACCATTTTCAGAACCAAATGAAAATTTGTTTAGGCTGACTACTTTTGCTCAGGGCAAACCTTTAGTACGTATAGGTATTCATGCATACAACAGAGACACACACAAGCTAATCAATTTTTGGTTTTCCTGTTGTCTTGGAAAGGGGAAAAGAAGTTTGTTCATTTTGGATTGGATTTGGATGTAATTTTCACTTTTAGTTGAGAAGCCCTTGGTTCATCATGAACAAAGCACGTCATCAAAAAACTGGATGGCAAGGTCAGAAACCAGTTAAATTTCATCACCATTTCATGACTTTCTTTTTAAAAATGCAAGAGGATTGTAGCAATAGCATCTCTACTACTCATTTATTTTACTGGAACTGTTACGCAAAAGTGAGAGAAGGCAGCACTGCTGCAATCTCCCCCAGGTAAAAGCAAGAGCAGGCCTGAGTACAGCAGCTCGTGGATTATTGATAGGACCGGCAGCTGAACAACTTCTCCCAAAGCAGCAGAAAAGAAATCTAATTGCAGGAGTAGAGCGTGGGTTTCCGAGAGGGAAGAATCCATTCTGGTGTAGCAGGAACACTTTTGAAAGGTTTTTAATTGATATAAGCTTGAAAACGAACAAACAAAAATCAATCCCTTAGGGAATCACCTCAGAGACATCTGAGGCTCCTCTCTAGCCAGCCTGGCTGGGTGAGCAGTGCCCTTTGGTGCATCTTGGTGTGACCTTTCTTCCCCACAGAGCAGAGGAGGGGGAAGAGCCCATGTGAGGTGTCCCCAGTGCACTGGAAAGGCAGGGACAGGCAGCCTGCTCCAACTCTGTGGCTTCTCAGTGGAAAATTAGAGATGTGAGAAAACAGCCACAACAATAAAACCCAACAAAACCCACCCCTTTTCCCCTCAAGATAGGCTTGGCTCAACCCAAAGGTTGTTGTCAGCCCACTGACTTCTTCTAGATCACATAGACAACCAGTCAGCTTCTCAGGGATTTGCAGTTTCCAAATTCACAGACCTGTGAGGTAACCACAGTCTTCCTAACAGAGATTTTTTACAAATAAAAAGTCCCACGTATTTTTTTACCCCATCAAGAAAAGACTAGTAGCTTGCATCGTACAACTTTTATTGTTTTTCCCTGCTATTGTTTTTCATGGTAAAAAATGGCTGAAAGTGACCTAAATGAGCAAAAACTACCCAGGAACAATGTTTATTTTGCAGAACAGAATTCTGTTCAGGAGCCCTCATTAATGTGAAAAGTTTCCGCATGACCTCAGAGTTTCTGTAGCCTGTGAGCGTCCTGCAGCCTCTGCTGCATGTGATGGTAAAGAAATTGCTGCTGCAGCCCCGTGGAGAGAGTAATGAAGTTCTGTCAATCATGTCTGAGACAGCAGGACTGGTTTATTTTTTAAAATAAATTATAAAACCGCACATCTCAGTGCAAGAACGTTAATGGTGCAGATGGACAATCGCCTGAAAAGTGCTGCTAAGCAGAGGCAGCTGCTGGTCCCAGGGCTGTGGCCAGTGTCAGACACATCCTGAGGTTGGATGTGGCCACCTTCAAAGTGCTGAATATCAGTGAAATCAGGCCAAGCTCTTGCTGGCTTATAGGAAGGGTATGAGGAAAAAAATAGTTTCCTGGAGTTAGCCAACATATCAGACCAGAGAAAGTCCAACATCTCATCGATTAGCATCTCTTCTTCTGTTGGCCCTCTCTAATCTCTCCTGTCTGGGCAACTCCTCCCAAGCACCTCATTGCTAAATAGCAATTAAAGCATAAGTACATTAGTAAGTCCATATTGTAAACTGGCTTGCAAGCCACACAGTGATGCCAACCCTCTCCGTGGCAGTGGGGCTCTGCCTCATCTCTGGCCACGTTCTCATGCCAGGAGTATTGATCCATCCCTCTGAAACAACCCCAGGGTTGATGTCCTGCTAAAACACCATTTTGACCTTTAGGAAACGACTGCAGCTTCTGCAGGGCAGGAGGAGTTAAATGGGGCTGGGTTCAGGTCACTGGCTCTGTTCCCTGCTCCCAGGCAGCTCCTACTCCAGCAACTGCTCTCTTCTCCACTCGCCCAGGCCAGAAGTTGTCCTTTCTCTTTTCAGATGATGGGAAATGTTCATAGTCAGTCATACATGCAAAGGCGTTTTGCAACTCTTCAGTCAGTTCTCTCTCAGTGTGCCCACAGAGCCACGGGACAGGGAAACCCAGGGCTTTTCCCTTCAATATTCAGCTCATCTCCAGGAATATGGGGACCAGCCATGGAAACCCATGCCTCCATTTACCCTGCTGGATGTGCAGGGGAGTTGGGATGGGGTTTTGTGAAGCTGAGGCAAAGGGGTTTTGATGGGAAACTGTTGTCTGGGGAGGGAAGCAGGAATGATAACCCCTGCAGACAGGGATTCACTGCCAAATTGAGAGGATGTGCACGGAAGAGGGGAGGACAGGCAGCAGGAAGACACTGACTCCATATTTCCCCCATACCCAAAATAATCTCTGTTTTCCTGAGTAATTTCTGTGATATTTTGCTGTGGTAGGTCATAAGCAGCAGTTTCCCAAGAATGAAATGGGACAGTGCTCCAAAGCACATTGAGTTTGACTCAGTTTGTGATGCTGCTGAGCACAGGAGTTCCTTCTGCATATCAGCATGGGCAAGTTCGCTTCCCCTGTGGTGAAACAAGGAGATAAAGAGTTATTTTAGAGTCCTGGAGACTTGTGTGAGAGCAGCATAAGGGCCTCCTCATTTTTTTCATGCCATTTTGGTGGAGAAGCAAATAGCCAAGCCTAGGAAGAGAGAGGATTTCCCAGGACACCCTTGGAAGTCCCTGAGCTCCTGAAGCACACAGGGGATGAGTAAAAGAATGGAAGTGGCCCTAGAGCACAGGGATGGTGAACACATGACTCAGGCATGAAGTGGTTTCAGCAGAGGGATGGTAATGCACAAGCAGCAAGATGGGAGCCACCAGCACAACATTTCCTGTTAACCACACACCAGACTCGCTCGGCTTTCCAAGGAAAAGACACCAGGGAGGGGAAACAGGGATCTGCTGAGTAGCCATGGCTTGGTCCACGCTAAAACCTTAGACATAAAAGATAAGAGGGGCCTTGGTGCACATAACAGCTGCAGCAGGAAATGAAAAATAAACAGGGGCAGAAACAGGGTGAGCCCTGGAGAGAGCCCTCAGCAGAGGTCTGGGCAACACTGGGGAAGTGACCCACCAGCCCTGAGAGGGGCTCAGCACACAGCTCCAGCCTGAGCTGGTGCTTCCCCAAGTGGGCTGTGGTTTGTTTTCTCCTCCAGCAAAGGGACTTTTCTCTGGGGCAGTGATCCTGTGCAGTGCTGGCTGTGGGGCAGCGCTGCCATCGCTGCCGCGGGAGAGCCGGCGTTGCCAGTTCCTTTAATAAACACTCTCTGCCAGCAGCTTTTTAATGGGAGCTTTGCCTCGGGAGGATGTGACGTGTGGTCACAGTCTGCCTGCAGAAACACTTGCCTGTCTGTCTGCAGAAAGAGGCCAAACCAGGAGTTTTCTCCTTATTCACACACACACAGAAATGGTGTGGTTTTAACCTAAAACTCGTGTGCTTTCGTGGAGCACGAGCTCGGCGCTGTCAGATGCTGGGGGAGAGCTTTTCTCTCCATCACACACAGCAGGATCTGCTGCCAGGCTGCCCCACAGTAGCTGCTCTGAGTGCCTCTCTTTATCCTGGTGGAATATATTTTATGCTTCCCAGTGCTTGGATTTACTGAAGTCCGGCACTTGCAGAAAGCCACCGGATATTAAAAAAAAAAGCGCTTGGATTAAAACTGTAAAAATGTACAATGTTAATAGCAGCACTGATTTTTTAAGGAGTTACCATGTGGAAAATAGAGCTGACTGTGTTTCGTAAATGCTTGAAGGATGAATGGTATTTTGTGGCAAAATGCTTTTTTCTGACAGGTGGGGAGGGAGCATCTGAGGCAGAAGGACTAAATGACATAAATTTGTCTTCCTGTGTATTTTGGAACATGATTTATTTGTGCCCATTGACATGACAGCTTTTTTGGTAATTTCTTCCTTTCCCAGCAAAGAAGCCTTAATCTCCTTACTGGAAATTGTACTATTTATTCAGAAAATCCTGCCCCAGAGATTGCTTGAGATCATGAGTTATGTAACCTAAACAGATGGAGCTGGAACTTTTTTTTTTTGAATGTCAATTCATGTTATAATCCCAAAAGGCTGCAATCATTTATCAGCTCATTTGTAGCAGAGAAAAAAATAGATTGAGGATTTTAAATGGGCATTTAATATGCACTTACATGGGAACACCTATGCCAGTGACAAGACTGTCACTAAATACCAATAGTAATGACACTTATTAAGGATTTTCCTCATTCTTATGAACACAAGGACTCAGTGTGACTCACAGAATAGTATGGACATGATATTATGACCCTCACCCTGCCACGACATGTCTATGGGTGTATTTACCCATTGGATAGGTGAGTTTATCTGCAGTGATGGTCTGAAGCCAGATCTGGGAGATCAAACTGGTGAATAAGTGGGAAGGGAGAGGCAGAGGAGAGCTGGGTTGGAGCAGTCCAGGGCAGGGCAGTCAGTGTGGAGAACCTGATTAATGCTGCCTTGTCCAACTCTTGAGCACTACTAAGCCTTGTAATGATGAATCACCCATCCAGCTGATCACACGGGTGCACTGTAGAAGCCAATATATCATACACAATACCTGGTTTTAAATTTCACATTTGCTTAATAGTCCTTTTGCTAACATGGTCAGGCAGATAAAATCCTAAAGGGCTCAATTACCCTTGCAGAAACCTTATCCTTTTATTGTTACTAATGTGGCTGTTCTCATTTCATGGGACTTTAAGCCAAAGTGAATCAAGACCACAGGAAAAGAGGATGAAAAGGGATGGGAGGGTAAGGTAATAAGACAAGATTATTCCAAAGGATGATTAATATAAATGGATTAGCTAGGTGTTCTTAAAACTGACAAGGGATTGATCAGATAAATTTGGGAGAAAAAAGAGGGAAAAAAAAGATTAATTTGAACCCAAATATAATTTTATATCAAGGTGAAGTTTACAAGGGCTTAGGAAAAAAAAAAAAAAAAGCTACTGCATTTAAATAGGAACTAATCCAACTACATTACTTTTACTCTATTCTGTGGGAATTCCCAATGTGACACTTGCATATTTGGACCCAAACTGTAATCTAAGGCTCAAAGCATGACAAGGATCTTTGCTAGAGGAGAGCTTTCAGTGCAACCACAGAAAGCTGAAGCAGAGCTCCTGGCATGATGCAGAACTTTCTGCTAAAGCAAAACCAGCATGGAGGGAGGGATGAAGCTGCTGCCCAGGCTGGGTTCAGGGGTCTGGGCACTGAGCTTGAGCCCTGTGTGATGTGCTCAGGTGTCACTGCACAACCACTTCATTCCAGCAAGGGGTGGAAGGCGGCTGGAACGGGCTCTGGGCCAGGGAATGTAACACAGACCCCAAGATCTGCTCTGTCTCCAACACCCTCTGCTACCTTTCCACATATTTGTGGGGGCATTTAACTCTTCTTGAGACTCTTGTGGTGCTTGCCCTCTGGGCTGTAATTCCCAAGGATGTGACCCAGGATGATGGCAACAGCTCAGGCTCTGTCACAAGACCAAACCTTCCTTAGCTTTTGATCCCATCCTTCATTTGCTAAAGCTCAAGCACTTCCTCTGGGGAAAGATGAGCCAGAAAGATGCTGGCAGCCAGGCACATCACCATCAGCCCTTTTCGGCCTCACCACTGACAATAGATCTTACACTGAAAATATTTCTGAACGGGACAGTAAAAAACAAGTCAGCAAGGGTTAAATATTTAAATACAGATGTGCTTACAGTCTCTAAATTCTCCTGTCCACCCTAATTTTGTTTTTTTTTTTTCCCTTCTCATATAGCATTTAAGACTGCAGAGAGAACAAAATATTTTAGTGAAGCACCAAGTGATGGATATTGTTAAAATATAGTCTGACAGTAGAAGGAATTACAGCATTTCAACAATAGACCCAATATAGCCAGGGAAGTGCCATTGCTTATACACAATGCTAAGCAACACCTTGATCTCCTTTCTTCTGGATTGGGGACTTTACCTACTTAGTACTACTAATGTGAGAAAAATTGTAATGGGTTTTTAATTAATCCTGGATCTTGGCCAGTTAATTAATTTAGTTTGACGTTTTTCTATTAGCCAAAAAACTTCAAAGATCCCATTTTTCTTTTTTCTTTATTTTTTTTTTCCACAAGGAAAGCAATGAGCTTCTGCTTGTAAATATATGTAAATGTTTACCTGAGCAGGATTTTGCTCAGGCTTATAAAGCGTGAGCTTTCTTTAGAATAGCTTTTCCCTGGATGATATAATTTACTTGACTGGGTATTTTCTACCCTTGCACAACTGTGTTAGTCGATCTAAGCAGATTAACCTAAGCACCAACCTGGCACTCGCTTTGCCAAACATTATTCAGTGCCCTGCAGAGAAGGATTGGTATTCTGGGGAGGCAAAAGGATGCTTTCTTTGTGCCCGAGATGACTTTCAGATGGATGTTAGTCTGTTTGTGTGTAAATAGGTCTGAAAGCCCCAGGATGGGCAAGAGGAGCCAGATACTGTATTAGCAATTATGTAACAGGAACAGCTCTAAGAGGAAAAAAATAATTTTTTTCCCCCGTTGTTACAATGATAGTTGAGAGTCAGATGATTTAGAGATTATTTTAAAGGGAGTATTCACAGCCCTGGCTACGCTTCCTAAATCTTCTCTTGGTATCAGAGTCTGGGTTTGTGGAGGACAGAGGGGAAAAAAGAGAGAGGGGAGAAAGATGGAGGTTTATTTTTAGCAGAAATTATTCTCATACAGGGGAAAGGTGACAGACTGATGGCTTTCAGGAAATGTTTTGTTTAAACTGAAAGCACAGAATGCAGGAAGCAGATTCAAGCCATCTCCATAGCACGCTCCAAAATGCTGCAGCATCACCCGGTCAGTCGGCCCTTCAGGGCAAGGTAATTACAGCTGTGCTGTCTGAATGAGGGAATTTTTGGTTCACTGATCAAAAATTTTCTTTGAATCAATCTGAAATGGAAATTTGACTTCCTGGTTTTGTTAGGGTTTTGGGGAGCCCAGCATTTCCCCTCTTTTCACTTAAAATTGTTAATGTAATTCAGGCAGTGTTCAAGAAAACACTGAAAACAAGAAAACAATTTTTCATTAGGACTAAAGAGATTTTAAGGCAAAAATGCATCATGGACAATTTTGTTATTGTAAAAGTACTTCCAAAATTCAGCTCAGATACTTGGTCACCCCAAAACTGCAGGCTCCTGTGGTGAAATGTTTTCCCTGGATTTCTAGTGAGCTCTGAACTAATACTCAATTTCTCAAGATTCCTGCCTATTAAATAAATACATTTGGCACATCCAATCACATCTCCCTCTTGTGGCTATTTCCCAGGACTAAAACGACCTGCTATTTACTAGGCATTATATAGGATTATATAGGTTATACTTCATTTTCCAGCCCTGAGCCCTGCTGATCACAGTATGTGGGTGTTCCAGGGGCCACACCACCATTTCCAACCTCGTGCTTCCCAAACAAGTTGTCTCCAGCCCCTCTTCTGAGCTTGGGAATATCAATACCAGACTGGAGGGTCCCACAAGCCCTGAGCCAACCAGCTCATCTTTTAGACAAGGCAAGAGGGATGTTAGGAAAGAAAATGCTTCTCTATCTGAGTGATGGGCAGATGAACAATTCTCTGTTTCATCACACAATCCTGATGAAACTTGAGCTTTATAAGGAGTTTTGCCCTCCAGAGCCCTTGTGGAGATTTTCTCCTAAATTACAGCATTTTGCTGCTCCCCACTTGGGTTTTACAAATAGCTGCTTTTATAACTACATTTATCCTCCTGCTAACGGTTTCACAGCAAATGATATTTCATTTTGATGAGAAAGCTTTTGAGCTGAAGCCAAATCGCTCCAGGCAAAGCAGATTTTGTTTTCCTACAGTTTAATCAGTAGGAAATTAAGAGGCCAATATTGTTCTGCCACAGACATGGAGGGAAGCAGCTGCCTTTTACTTGGGTGAGTTTTTCCTCTCCTGCACTCCCCAGGACACAACCAGGAGTCAAAAGCCACACTGTCTAACATAAATCCAGTGGTCTCAGCCCATGTAAATCAGTGTTGCTCCACCAGGAGCAAGTTTACAGCCCCCATCAGCCAGCAGGTACATCATCACAGAATAGCCTGTCATGAGCCAACCTCTCTCATTTGTTTAAAATTCAATTTTACATTTTAAGAGAAAATTGAAGCCCTAACACAGATTCCTGTTTGTGTCCTTGCCTCCAGGGAAGGCAACTCCTAAGCAGCTGCTGGCAGCTGGTCAGACAGTATGAAAATCGATATATATAGATATTTTCATGCTGTCTGGAAGGGTCAAGGCATGGCTGCTCCAAGGGAAGGTGTTTCAAGGAAAGCATTATTGTGACACTCTGTTTACAAGGGGGTGACTCAGCCACAGAAATATGTGCCTTTTATCACACCTTTCTAATTCTGTAAAAAAACAAGTTTAGGGCACTTCAGTCTTCTTATTCCACAGCTCAAATTCTCCATCTGAAAGATGTTTATCTCAGAGGCTTTAGCTAATGTCAAACTGCATGGACTAAATGTTTTCCAAGCATATGGATTTTCTGTGGGAAATACAATGCCTGTGCTGCTGTGAAATGGACCCCGCAGCGCGATTTAGCTGATGGTTCCCCAGGACATGCACGAAAAAAGATGAGGGGCTTGTAAATTCTGCAAAGACTTATCCCCACGAAGCCTCACTTTTCAGCAAAAGGCTTGCCATACATCCAGCGCCCGTGGCCGGGATGCAGAGCTGTTCCAGGGGAGTTTTCTGCGGTCGGCGCAGAGGAACGCTGCCAGCAGCGCTGAGCGCTCGGACTCTTACCCGGGGTCACCTCGGGTTAAGAGCAGCGGGGGCCACGCTGGCTCAGGCTCCTCCTGCCTTCTCTTAATCAGGATCAAACCAAAACTCATCCCAGCGCCGGGCCTGGCTCCCCCTGCTTCAGCCGCGGGCGGGGGATTTCCACCCGCTTTGCCGGGTTTTTAAGGGGAGACATCTGCGAGCTCCAGCTCTCCGCGGCTCCCTCGTGTTCCTGTTGGAGCAGGCTCAGCCCAGGAGCAGCCCGGAGATGCCCGCCCTGGATGGATGTGAAAAACCCTGTCGGGAGGATGGCACCGGGCTGTGGCACTAAGCAAAGGCAGCTGAGCTGCCTCCCACCCCAGACAGGTCACCCCACGCCACCAGCCACCCCCTGCACAGCATCCAGAGCCCGTGGCGGGGATGATCCGCGCGTTCCAAAGGGAAGGAGCATCTTCCATCCCTGCCCCGGCGTTAAGCGGCTTTCCTGGGAAGGCACCTGCCTGTAGCTGCTTGTAGGAGAGGAGGGGTGGCGTGGAAAACCCTGTCACCTTTCTCAAGGCTTCCTCACGGGGAGAGTCAGCACTTTATCATATCGCTGCCGGAAACTATTTTAAAGCTCCTTAATTAGCCCGTGGTATCAGGCAGTTCCTGCGCCGGCGGCTGGTTGGGTCTGGGCGACACCACAGGCTTCATTTTGTCACATGGAAGAAGTTTTCGTGTAAACCACAGCAAACCCGGGTGTTTGCCTGACCACCCCGGCTGGGGGGCAGAGAGGGGAGGTGGAGACGGGGCACTCATGTCACACAGGATTTGTTTGTGTGACGCCCTGACAGGGAGTGACAGGCTCTGGACGAGCTGGATTTCTGCAGGTCTCCCCTCCGAAGCATCCTCTGCTCCCAGCTCCCTGTGCCACGGCTGGTGGGAGGAGGGTGGGAATTCTTCTCGGAGAAAAGTTACTCAGCACCTGAAACGACCATTCCGTGTTTTGCCCACCACATCGTGCTGCACAGCTCACAGCCAGTGAGGATGGAGTTTTCCTCTTTTTTTCTCGATCCGAAGTCTCACAAAAGCCTTTTCTGTAAGATTTTCTCTGAGCTGTGCCTCAGGTACCACCACCGCGGCAGCTCCACCTCATCCTCCTGCCTGCACCAGGGCTCCCAACCACGGCACTGGGGCTCAGATAAGGACCTCTTATACATTTCATGCCAAAAGTAGAAGCTGAGTTAAAGTTTTTAGA
>VXAX01003738.1:639093-837149 GCA_013399835.1 Leptocoma aspasia | reverse complement strand
CAGCACATCCCCCTCCCACCCCCCCAAAATCCTGCCCCCAGCATGAATATGCATTATGCAGCCTGGGGCTTTTCCTTAAACACAGGGGTGCCCCTGAGTGCACCCACATCTGCTGTTATGGATATAAAAGCAGTTGTACAGATGTATGTGCACTCATGTGAATATGGTCATATATTACAGGGAATTGTTTCTCCTGAAAGTGTCCAGAAAAGAGTGATCTGGGACTGCCTGTTGCTGATTTTTCTCATCTTTACCCCCACACATGCAGGGGAGACTTCCACAGGCAATAACAACTGGAAATAGATTCCTGATGAAGTCTAAATTAAGAATTTTTTCCTCTGCTTAGGCAGGCATTTGACAGTGTAATTCTTAAATAGACTTTATTGCTATTAAATTTAATACCCATGAAGGATTACATATCTGCTTCGTTGCAAGTCTGACAGGATTAGGAGAGTGGTGTCTGCTTAGTGTTCTTAAAACATCAAACACTAACAAAGCCCTGAGCAAGAAACCTTTTCTGAGGGACGTAAAATGCCAAGGGTCCAGGGAATTGCTCCATGCCAGGAAATAGGATGGTGTGCCCTTTGAGGAGCTCCACATTCCAGCTGCCAAGGCACGTGGTGATAAAGACACAGCCCCTGTGTCTGCACCCAAATACTCCAAATTCTGCTCCCTGGCACTGTAAAAACACTGGCTTCAAGCCAGGCAGCTGGCTGGAGGAGCAGGAGCTCACATCCCTTCTCCACAGGCTGAGAAACTCTTGGATTTGGGGTGAAAATACTATTTGTAATATTTACATTGCAAGCAATTAATTGTTCAGAGTTGCACTGCTTGTAATTATCTCACTCTTTCTCAGAGATACATATGGAAAGAAGGCCAGTTCCTCTATGGACTTGTAGTGGGGATGTTAAATCCTTGCTAGAGCAGGAGGCACAGGCCAGGATGGGATGAGCCAGGCTGGTTCCAACCTTGCTGGAATGGTGAGGGATTGGCACAAGGCCCTTTTGGGGATCTGTCTCTTTAAAATGATCCTCAGCTTCTCAAAAGAGGCTGAAAGTCAATATTGTCTGCTCTAATTAATGGCCTCACCAGCTCAGGCACCAGCCCTAGGCAAATCCACCCCAAAAATCCCCTGGAATAAACACTGCTACTTTGATGATAACTAGGAGGTGACTTGCCTTGCGTTACAGTAAATTGGCATGTGGGAAGAGCAAACCAGCCTTGCCACTTCCCAGCTCCCTCTGGAAAGCTCCTGTGCAGGCTGGGATCCTCCACCCTCCATCTCCAAGGAACTGGGACAGTGTCCTGCGAGTCAGAGCCATCACTGCCAGGCTCTGAAGCACCAGATGTACAGGTACAGGGGCAGGGAAGCCTATTTTTCGTTCTGCTGCTGTTAGGGTGACTCCAGCATTTACAAAAATGGATTAGCTCTGGATGTCTCCAGGCATAAGAGTTTGGAACTGGTAACCCTAGGAAAAAAAGCACTTGAATTAAAGCAATTGTGGGGATTCTTATATTAATATTATTATTGTGTTTTCCTTGTTACAGCTCCGGGGAAGAGAGCATGGATAGCAGGAAGGCTGGAGGCACCTCCACAGGCAGAGCTGATCTGCAGAAGGTGAATGACAGCAAAGCAGCAACTCCTGGTGGGCACAGAGAGGATTCACTCACCTCCAGCATGATGTGATAGCCAGGAATCCCTGGAAAGCTCATTTTCTGCTACAAAGGGGGAAGAAAGAAGAGATTAGAAAAGAAAAATTACTCTAAGAGTTGCCTTCAAAACTCCGCAGCAGATTGAAATGTAATCTCCAACTACTTCTTCACCTCCACAGCTCAGCTCAAATTCCTCCTGTTTCCTCTACATCACAGACACAGAAACTTGAAAAAAAAAAAAATCAAAGCAGCAAACAAATCATGAAGGAAAAAGGGCTTCTTAAAGCAGAGAGTGAGCCAGGCCTCCATTTGCCTGTGGAGAGCCCACAGACAGAGCCTTGCAGTTGCTGACTAAAAGATGGGGTCACATGGGAAGGCTCTTGGCTAAATCCTCTGCCCCAAAACCCACATCTAGGCTCAGGTGAGCCTGGTTTAAAGCCTCGCTTCCAAACCAGAGCTGCTTGCACTGAAAAACAGCTGGGGGCACAGGAGAAATCCAGAGTCATTGCCAGGGGCTGGGAAAGGGTTCAGGCACCTTGCCAGGGGTTCCCAGTGGCTGAAGCTCAGCCACAGCTACCCAGCCCCAATTAGCCTGATGGGAAATAAGAGTTTTCATGAATTAGACTCCAGGATGGGAGGATGTCACTGTGTCACGGGTTTGAATCATCTGCTCAATACGAGATCACAGCATCAGTCAAGAATAAATATTTCCATCCTCATCTCAGATTTATTGTCATTGGAGGCTGATGCGAGTGCACCAGGACCCACGGCCACCTAACATAGGATCTCAGAATCACAGAATGGTTTGGATTAGAAGGGACCTTAAAGATCATCTGGTTCCAGCCCTCCTGCCATGGGCAGGGACACCTTCCACGACCCCAGGTTGCTCCAAGCCCCATCCAGCCTGGCCTGGAACACTTGTAGAGATGGGGAATCCACAGTCTGTTTGGGCAGCCTGTGCCTCACCACCCTCACAGTCAAGAATCTCCTCCTAATATCTAATCTCACCCTGTCCTCCTTCAGTTTTAAAGCCATTCCCCCTTGTCCTGTCACCCCAGGCCCTTGTCCAAAGCCCCTCTCCAGCTCTCTTGCCAGCCCCCAGTACACTGCATTTTCCAGTACATAAAGTACTTGCCAGCCCCCAGTATACTGCATTTTCCAGTACATAAAGTACTGGAAAATGCAATAAGTTCTCCCCAAAACCTTCTGTTTTGCAGGCTGAAAACCCCAACCCTCTCAGCCTGTCAATATGGGGCCCAGCAGCTTTTTTTTCCCCAGGTGGCCTGGTGGGGAGCAGCCCTCAGAATCCGTGGGTAATTCATTAGCCAGCCCTCAGTAATAAACACTGCGCAGCGCCGGCGCTCCCGACGCAGCACGGATGGATCTGGCAGTGAGCACTGCACTCCTGGGGAGTTTCCTTTGCATTAAGTGCTTTTGACACTAATGTTGGTGCCTAAGCAAACACATTAAGATGACTAAAAACACCCGGGCTGCTAGGAATCACAGAGCACACGCTGGAAATGCATTGGCAGGCCAGAGGAAAGCAATGTGCTTTTGTTTTTAAGGCATGGGTGTGCTGGGCTCTGTGAGGTTCCTGTGGGTGAGGCAACGACACTTCCTCACAACACTCCTTTGCTATTTATGAAGCAGACCTAAATGGTCTGCATTAAAAAGTCACATTTGTGGATTATGCTCCTGTGAAGAGTAATTGGATTTGATTGTGCTCTTTGCAGATACAGGAAGTAAACCCACAGCCTGCACCCAGTAGAATTTGTGTTGCAAGGACGGCTAAAAGGAGAAGAAATTCAGCTTCATTGCCTATATTTCCCTGTGCTGCCACACAGCACTAAAGGTTTTGTTGCTCAGATCTGCAGCCCAGCTATTCCCATTTGGAAGAACCTGAGATTCCAGGGATTATAAAGGATGCGTGGGAGTACTAGGCAGATCTCCATGCTGAAGATGAAAAAGACTCTTGTAGAAACACTTAATGGCCTTTGAAGCAAGAATAAAGCATGCAGGATATTTTTAGCAGCCTGCCTGCACTTGCCAACACCTGCATCTGCTGATGGCAGAGACTCCCCAGGGTCGACACTCAGCACCTCTCGTTGCCACTCCACTCAATTATATTATATTTAATAGAGAGCAATACAAGAAAAGTGGGAAACACATGCTTGGCTGGAAGAGGGAGTGTACCCTGACTAAAGGATGCCTGAAAAATCACCTCTGAAATATGTCAGGGATGATGGCTCCCCTTCTGCCAACCTGTTTGTGCTTCAAAGATGCCACCCTGGAGCACCGAAGGTTGCATGGTGGGAATTTCCCTTAGGACATGAGAGGGACCACAGTGGGACTTACCCATCAAGACTTCACAAGCTCCCTCCTTTGCCCACCTCTTCTCTTGATTAAGGACATGGTATCTCCAACTAGATCCTCTGTTTTGGACTTCTTTCTGGAAAGCCAGATGGTGGCTGTTGCTCCAAGACACCAGCACTACCCAGCTATGGAAATGCTGAAGTGATGTGAGTTAAAATTTCTTTGGAACTCACACTTCAAAGCATCATAAAAATACAGAGTGGTTCAGTGTTTTGCATGTTTGCCTACCACTCCAAAGAACAATTAGGAGCAGGTTGATAAGTGGGGCTTTGTAATTATCCTGTGCATTTTTCCTCTCACCCCATCTGCCATGAGTTTCCTTAGGAACAAGCACACACACTGGAGCAAAGCATTTTCCCATGAAAACACTAACACCAGATTGTGTATGTTCTTAGGAAATTACTTGTTTTTACTTGTTTGGTTTTTTGACATAAAAAATTTGTAGTGTCTGAATTTTCCAGTAAGAGAAACTTAATCTTATTGTATAAGAATTCTCCCAAGCCAGTAATAACATTTCTGAAGGAACCAATAACATTTTTGAAGGAACCAGTCATGGAAAACATGTTTCTCACTCAGAACTGTTCTCAGGACAAGAACTTTCCAAGGAAATCTAAAACTCAAAAAAAAAAAAGAGTGATAAATGGGAATTTAATAACTTTCTGCTCCTAATAAGAGGATTTTCCAGCTTCACCAGGATGGCCAACTATTGTGGTTTAGATTACAAAGGGTCATCTCACAGCAGGATAAAACTATCATTTTATAGGGGCTGGGCCATGCAAATCCACACACCACTATTCATCAGCTTTCCAGCTTGATGGGAAAGTCCAGGATGACTTTCAGGTTCAGCCCAGGCTGCCCAGAGAAGCTGTGGTGCACAGTCCCTGGAATTGTTCAAGGTCAGGCTGGGTGGGGCTTGGAGAAACCTGGCCTAGTGGAAGATGTCCCTGCCCATGGCAGGGGGTTGGAACTGGATCATCTCTACTTCCCTTCCAACCCAACCCACTCACATGAAAAATACATTTTGCTGACAGAGTCATATCTCTCCACTCTCCTGTTAGAAGGGGAGACATGAGTTTTGTCTCTGCTAGGGCTTGTGTGTGCAGTAAAAGCCCTTCTGTCAACAGGCACCAAGGAAACGAGCTGGCTACATCCCAACTACACCATGCAAGATCCAATCTACCACCTCACAGCCCGTTGGATTATTGCCTGCTTGGGCTGAGGGCACTCAGCTGGAGCAGGGTCTGTGACCAGGGCTCCAGGAAAAAAGGATCACATCACCCTGAACCCTCCTTTGGGTTTGCTTTTGCTTCTGCCACAGTGCTTTGTACCCACTGTGCTCCTTTCCATGGAGAGAGGACATCCCTCTCTCCATCAGGGCATCCTCACTCTGCACTCTGATGATCCAGAGAAAGTTTGGCTACACAAGGAGAAGAAAAATTTAAAAAAAAATTTTTAAATATTTTATACCTACCAAGGACTGTAAAGAGCATCAACTTGATAAATACTGTTCACTAGTGGCAGTAATGATTTACTGATTTTTTTTAGGAAACAGATTAATTTAGAGCCAGTCTGACATAGATCTTTCTTTTCCCCTGTATTTATTGCTGCTGCTCAAATTCTTTCACTGTGGTCTGTGGGCATGTTGCTGAACACTGCAATGAGTATGGCTGTCCTGGATTATTCACTTACCAAGGAGGATCTTTGTAACAGGAGGCCAAGGGCAATTCCAATCCCATTCTGAAAAGCCACATTTCATTCAGGCATCCTTTGAGGAGCAGAGTTTCTACATCATCTGAAGCTATTGCCTTAATCTAAATTGTTGATTCAATTGCTTTCCATGAATATAGCACCTAACGGATTAGGGGAAAAAAGCTTTAGTTTTCCTTCTGACCTTTTAACATCACCAAATGAAAATTGGGACATCAGTAAAGGGATTTTAAGTCAATAATTGTTTTGTAGAGACTGTGTTTGTGAGCCAAACACTATCCCTGCCCTAATCCTTGCTCCCTGTATGGAGCAGAGTCATCTGCTGTAGTCTCCTGGGTTTGGCTTCACAGCAGCCTTGCCAACAGGACAGAACTTGCAAACAAGGCAAGAGAGCAGCGATCCAAATAAAAATTGCAGAGATGAGGCTGCTCTGCTGGAGCCCCAGCAAGTTCTCTAAATGGGCTGTTGCTGAAATCCTGACCTTGTTTGCTCTTGGGCTGCCTGAGCTGCTGCCTACCCTGTAGCCAAGATTAATTAATTCTCATACTGATGTGTCGAGCAACTGCCATGAAACCATAAAACAGGCAGAAATCTGCCGGCATCCCGTAAAACTTGAGGAGGAGACAAGGAACCAACACGTAGGGATTTACAGAGCAGCATGCCAAGCTCACACAGCTTTAATCTCAGGTTGTGCTGCCTGAAAAGAGGCAGATCAGGTACCTCATCCTGGGCTGTTACCTTGGGCAAGAGTTAATGGATTGACACAGGCAGAAAGCAGGCACAGGTGAAAGGACAGGAGCTGAGGAAACCAGATCCTTGTGCCTTTGATGTCTCTTCTCTTACACCAGGTAAGAAGCTGAGCTGAGAAGGCTGCCTTTGGCAGACAGGTTTAGTTACAGTGATGGGCTGTAGGTTTAGATTTCCTTTTGGCCCCCAGTCTCCTCCCTGGCCCTGTGTTGGTTTCCAGTTTTGTCACTTCATACAGTTGCAGTGACGTTGCTGGAGTTAGAACAACTATTTTAGAGCAGTGTGGTCCATGCTCATGGAGGAGACAGAGGGGAAAGCAAGGCAGCTGTGCAAGAAGCAGCCAGGCTGGAAGGAGAGCTGCAAGGAGCTCCTGTGGCAGGAGCCTCACATCTCCATCCCCTCAGAGAAGAAGGTCCATGGGAGTTGTGCAGCTCTTGGCTGTGCTGGGGTCAGGGTAGGTGGCTCGAGCCACAGTGGAGCTGTGACAAGGACCCACAGGCTGCCCACGAGGCTGACTCCTCTTCCTTCTTTCTGCATTTGCAGGTCTGTTCTGTGCCTCCTTGGGAGGGAACCAGCTCTTGTGACACCTCTGCACTTTGCAGCACAATAAGCCCCTGTCAGGAGCCTTCACTCACTCCACTAGCACAGGGAAACCACAGACAAGAACCCTGGTGTTGCAACACCATTGTGCTGTCACAAGTCATCTTGGCTAAAAATAAACTGCTGCTAAACAACCTTCAGACTCACTTTCACCAAATGCTGTAAGGAGGACACCCATCAAGAGCACTAACTCAGGGCACAAATAACTTCAGAAACTCTGAGGAGCTTTATTTTTTGCCTCTCTTCTGAGGGTAAGTCTCCCTAAGCCCTCTCCCGATCCTCTATCCTGATCAAATACCCTGGAGCACCTGTGGCTTCTCCACAAGTTCTTCAATGTGAAGGTTTTTTCCCTGCTCTCCTCACTTCAGGTTCTCATGGAGCCCCAGGAGGGCAAATCCCCACGTGGGGGACAGGAACAACCCTCACCTCTGCTTTGAGCTGAGCTGAAGTGCCCTGTGAGCTCTCGTTCTTAGCTCACCCTGCCATGTTTTGGGGTGATGTGCAAGTTTTGCACAGCTTTGCAGGGAGTGGGGAGCCAGCCTTGCAGAAAACTGCCTGCCCGTGGACAAAAGCTGGCAACAAAGCCCAGCAAGCTGTTTTGTCTGGGCCAGGACTGCTCCATCTCCAGCTTCTGCTGGTACTGGCAGCAGTGGAAAGCCAGGGTCGTTTTCTCAGCTGATCTTGCTTCAGTCTTAGCAGGTTATCTGAAGTTCAGCTCTCCCCTGCTGTGCCTGTGTGAGCATGTTGTGTGACAGCTGCCCTGAGCTGCAGCCACACATTGTCCTGTTGCTTGAAAAGCTGTGCTAGGCAGGCTCCTCTCAGCTCCTCCCTTTTAAAACAAGCTGGAGAGAGTGAACCTGTCCCACAATGCTCCTGAGGACACTTTTGCCAGGTGGCTCTGTGCACATCAGACCCAGTCCCACTGCAGCAGCTGCTTCCCCTGTGACCAAGACAGCAGCTCTCAGCTTCAGAGTGTGTCTCACTTACACAAGATCTTCCTTCCCTGTCCCACACACTTTCTTTCCGTTATTTTCTAGCTCTGTGAGAAAGACAAAGAGCCTGGAAACAAAAAGCTGGATCTTTTTTCCCTCCCTCTCTCTCAAATGCAGAGGTGAGCTGCAGCCCCACAAGACCCACCATCCTCTGCCACTGGGCTCAGGGAGAAGCCTCAGTCCTGCCATCCTGCAGACCTGTGTAAGACACCAGGATGTGGTCTGGGAAGTTTGGGGATTCTGCCAATCTAAAATTGATGAGGGGGACAGCATAGCCCCTGCACCAAGCCCAGCTCCAGCACATGCTCATGAACCCCACTGATGGCAGCAGAGGCCCCATTACCTCTCACCCTGCCTGCTTTGTTCCAAAATAGCCACGTGCTTAACCCACGCGTCACCGAGCCCAGGAGGAAATTCCCCACCCTTTATCCTCCTGGTTTGCCTTTTGGCATTTTAAGAAGACTTGGACTAAGTAAGGGGATGGGACATGGAGTTGGAGGGCAGCTCAGGCTGCCTTCCCACACTGCCCAGGCAGCCCTGCTCCATGGAGAGGTGACATCCAGTCCTCACCTGCACCCTGTGGTGGGTGTCCTGCCCTCAAAGCTGGCTACAGAATTATGGGCTGGCTTGTGCTGACATGGGGAGAGCTGGAAAAGAAAATGCCCCTGGATCTTCATCTGCCCTCAGGGATCATGTCCCTGTTACCAGCACAGAGCAGCAGTGGGACATGCAAGGGTGGGACATGCAATGGTGGGACATGCAAGGGTGGGAGATACCCAGGGTTCAGCACAGGCACCCAGGAAAACTCACACAATGTGCCTGGTTGTGGGACCAAGTCATGGAAAGGTTTTGATTCAGAGATACAAAACTACTTCTAAGCTAGAGCAAATGTATCTTTGATGCTCCTTCATCCAAGGGTTAAATTTTTAGACTATCTCAGCATGACACCTCACTGGGACAGTGCTGAGTGAGGGCAGAGCATTTTCTAGTGCACAGATCTCTGATGCAGGGCTTTGGGGCTGCCAGTGGGATCATTTGCTGCTTTGCCAAAAGAGTTCATCACCAGAGCCCCTCTCAGGAGTGCTCAGCAGGGAGTAGCACCGTGCTGAGGAGTGTGGGGTGCCAGAACAGGGCCAGACCACCTCCTAACACTGCCCTGACCCAAATCCCAACTGGAGCAGGCACAGGCATGAGCTGAGCCCATGTTAACCAAACAAAAGGAGTTTTGACTGGGGCCTAGTGAGTGGCAAGCACAGGATGCACTCCAGCTCCTTGTAACAAACCATATCAGCTTCAACCCCGTGGAAAGGTTTGTGCTCACAGAAACTGCTGAAAAGCCCTAAGCACAGAAACCTCTGGGCAGCTCAGTGTGACCAGTACAGAATCATAGAATGGGTTGGGTTGGAAGAGACTTTAAAGACCATCTTGCTCCAACCCCCTGCCATGGCAGGGACACCTTCCACTATCCCAGGTTGCTCCAAGCCCCATCCAGCCTGGTCTGGAACACTGCCAGGGATGGGGCAGCCACAGCTTCCCTGGGCAACCTGTGCCAGGGCCTCATAGTAAAGACTTTCTTCCTAATATCCAATCTAAACCTATTCTTCTTCAGCTAAAGGCTTGGGTTTCTGTATTTTTTCCATCAGCCTGATTTTCTCTGTTTCTGCATAAATGCTTAACATTCTTCTTAAATGGCCTTTTAAAATTTTCCATTTTGAATAAAATCTGGAGGGTAAAAGAATAAAAAAGAATTAAAAAAAAAAAAGCTGCATGTAGCCAAAACAGACTAAATTGCTGGTATATAGGATTTGTGCTGAATCATTGTTACATTTGGCTCTTCCTTATGTCAATACCCCCTGTGCTTTTAAGGCTGCATTAAAAATATAAAAACGGACCCAGACAAGGACAAGGACAGTTCAGGCCAAACTTTGGTACCATTGAATTGGTCAAATATACAAAGCAGCTGCTTTAAAGTCCAGAATCAATATTTTCACATCAGAGCACTGCACAAAACACAAACCAGAGAAACTGGGGAGGTTTTGACTGGATTTTCTTTGGAAAGTCCTGGCTGGGCTGAGGTGGCCTGGGAGGCTGGGCTGGCAAGGAGTCAAGGCTGCAGGAAGCCTTTATAGGACCTTTGTGCAGAGAAAGATCCAAGTCCTTTATGGCTTTGCAGCTGTATGGGCCAAAGTGGAATTTGCTGGGCTACAACTATTTTCCACTGGATCTACTGGGAGCTGTAGCTGCTATTCTGCAGGATAAATTTGGTTATGTGGTGACGTGAATTTCCTCACATGAAGAAAAACATTTCCCTGCCTGGTTGGTGTGTCCTGAAATATAACAAGAAGGGGAAAGCCATGCCAGATGGTACAGAGCAGATAGGAACCCCATGGTCTGCACCCCACATTATCCTCCTGGCTGACTGCACTGCTGAATAAATGGTGCTGCAGGGATGATAAGTTGGGATGCTGCTGCTTGGAGAGTAAATTACTGCTTTGTGAGTGAAAGCAGCAAGGTCTGTTCATCAGATATAACTTGTTCCTATTAGGATGGAAAAGCTCAAGCCAAGGAGCTTCTCTTCACAAAAGAAGAAAATTTGTGAAGCAATGCATGCCAGGGAGGAATTACTTTTCTGATCAAAGAGTGTTTAAGATTAATAGAGGATCTCTCCATATACAACATGTATATGCACATGAATACCATGTCTCAACTGCTGTGTAGCTCCAGGAGATGGGAAGGTGGGGCAGCAGTAAGAAAAGCTGGATTCATCCAGACACAGTCATCTGGCTTCTCAGGGGGAAAGAAAGAAAGAAAGTGGTTAGAAGAAAATGCTTAGGGTGCTGAGGTACTGGCACAGGTTCCCCACAGAAGCTGTGGATGCCTCATCCCTGGAAGTGTTCAAGGTCAGGCTGGATGGGGGTCTGAGCAACACGAGGTGACCCTGCCCATGGCAGGGGGTTGAAACGAAACGGTCTTTAAGGTCCCTTCCAACCCAAACCATTCTATAAAAACTCTAAATAAAACCAATATCAAAAAAAGAAAGCCCTGAGATGTGAAAAGAACGCTCAGTGATGCAGTGCTGGATTTGTCTTTCATTTTTAGAGATTCTCTCTTATTCAAATTACAAATTGAGTGAAGTCCCTGAAAATAAAACTGGAGTGAACTCAAAGAGCAAACTCACTTGACCATGGCTTTCCAGGGTTTGCACGTAGGGCCAGGCTCTCCAGCTGCTTCAATCACCCTTGCCAGGGAGGGAAGACACCCCTGAGCCAGGGACAGAGCAGATCCCTGCAGGCCACTGCTGACCACCACAAACTGCTACTGCAAATCACCGTGCTGTGAAGGTGATCCAGTGGCTCAGGCAGGGGGAGGAAGGCAGGAATGAGCCACAAATACACCCCCAGATACTCTCCAAGAAGGCAGAGGAGCTCATCTCCCCAGCACCTCCTGTTTATGCACCCTGCATCGCATAATTGCCTCGCTGAGAGCTTTAATCAGCCACAGCACAAACACAGGGGTGCAGTGAACTGACGCCACAGGGAGGGAGCCTCACCCTGCTCAGGCTCCCTGATGGCTGTCTAGGGTAGCCAGCTCTGTGGTGTGGGGCAGGGGGGAAGAGTTGTCACCCCTTGTCAGATCCAGGCCCCAGTGGCAGTTTTTGGATGCTGCAGGGATGCAAGCACAGCCCTGGAAACATCTGCTCCACACCCCAGCCTTGGCATCTCAGGGCAATGGCTGCACCCACCCGGCTGGAAGCTGGCATTGCCTGGTTTAGGGCCACATCCAGAATTTGGGCACACTCCAGCTGGGATGGCCTATAAAGCTGAGGAGGGCAGCCATGAATCATGCTCCTGAAGACCCCATCCCTCCTGATCTGCAGAGGGGAGGAAAATGAGGAACTAGGCATGCCCAAATGCGTGATGTTAAGGATCATTTCAGGGTGGAGGAAAATGAGGCACTAGGCATGCCCAAATGCATGATGTTAAGGATCATTTCAGGATGGAGTGAGCCTCTGGGATACTCTCACCTCACACCCCAAGCCCCAGAGCACACTGGGAGCATCCAGGATGCTGTGGAGGGCCAGAATGTCCCAGGAGAGATTTAACTGGTGTGGGCAGGTACCTAAATGAGCTGGGTGCTGCAGCTTTATCCCCCTGGGACAGTGAAACAGAGCCCTTAGGCAGCCCTGATGAATGCTTGGGAAGGCAGTGGGGATGCTGAGCCTGCCTCACTCACAGGGCCAGGATGGAAACCCCAGATTGAACACAGAGCTTGGAAATGCCTGGGGGGTCAGGAGATGAACCCTGGTGTGCCAGGAAGTGGAAGGGTGAAGTAGAAAAAGCTCTGATAAGAAGGGCCATGTAACCAGAACAAATATTGAGTGGTTCAGCAGCAACTGACCCAGGAAGGAGTGAAGGGCACTCCTTGCCATGTTTGGCTCGTCGGCTGCGGTGGCGCAACAGCCACAGACCAGGAGAAGCAGCAAAGGCAGCCAGCTCCTCCTGTCACTGCAGCACCTGAAGCTGGGGCCCCAAAAAAACCATCTCTGGGCTTCTCTCAGCTGAAAAGATTCCTCTTGGGTCTCCATCCCACGGGGATGGCAACAGTCCTTGGTATCAGCTGCCAGGCAGGCGGCCAGGACTAACAGCTGAGGTGTTTGCTGTGTGTGCGGGTGGACAAACACTGCCACAGCCCATAGTCCTGCACCAGGGATGCTGCAAGAAACACAGTCCCCTCCCAGCCAACAGCTTGCCAAGAGGCATCTAAATGTCCCCACAGCCTGTGTTACTTGTGACTTTGGAGCAGGTCTGCCTTTTGCCCTCATTTCACAGTGACAGGGTCCAGCCCCACAATGTTCACACCACCTCAGCCCTGGGCTTGGCAGCTGGGTCAGTGCCCAGCATGGCTCTTGCCTTTTTTTAGCCCCTAAATCCGTGCAGCAGGTAGTCAGGAGAGGGCTCACTCACTCTCTTCCCATGGGATGTACTGGCAGGGGTCACACAATGTGCTCAGGCTTTGGAAAGCTGATGGTGTTTCAGGTCACAGACAGGCTTTCCATCACCATCACCAGGAATACAGGCCTGAAGTCCAGGCTGAGCACCCAGCCTTCATAAATTCAGGCCTCTTGATGAGACCTAGAGCTGCAATGTAAGAAAACAAACAGGAAAATACCAGCCCAACCCCAGCACCTCCCAAAAACATGACCCAAAGTTTGCTTCTGAAAATCCAGGCTCTCGCCCCGTATCTAAACCACAGGCGTGCTTCCTGCTGGCTCCACCCTCTCACCCCAGGCATGGCTCTAAACCTGGGAGACATACCCACACCATACCCACCTGGGAGACAGATCTCCACCTTTCAAGCAGAGACAGATGCCAGCTGGGGGCCTCTGACATGCAGGACCCCCATGGTTTCGGCCCTTTTGCTCTTGGGCTATCACAAATGGACCATGGCTCAGAGGAGGGCTGGCAGGACATCTCTGGTACCTGTGGAAAACTGGCAAAGTTCATGGGAAAAACAGGCAACAAAAATGGTGGTGGATCCTATGGGGAAGAGTAGGAGCAATTCCCTGTGCTCAGAGTGCCTGTCCCTTTCCATAGAAAAGGAGAGAGTGTCTGGCCCCACTGTCGTGCTGAGCAAGGGGAAGCACCTCCCTCCCCACCAGTGATGGGGATGTGGCCATGCCACCACCAAAACTGACATTCAAACCAATGGCAACACTCTGCTCACACCACAGCAAAGACATCCCTACCCAGCTGGGCAGAGCTGTGCTTATTTACAGCACCCTTAAGTGCTGGCTGAGCACTGGAGTAGCTTGGCAAGCTGGGTGAATGAACAACAAATAACCTCCCAAAACAAAACACGGGCTCAAAGAATGATAAAATCAAATTTTCAGAGGTCACAATGATAATTTTTCCTTGGTACAGTGCTGCTAATCCCCAAATAGGGAGCACAAACTGCAGCAGAGGATCACAGATGGGCAAAAAGACAAAAGGAGGAGGGTGAATAAGACAATGCAGAGATCCTGCAGGTACAGAGAGAGGTGTGTCTGTGGGCTGGCTTGGCTGAACATGGACTTGCAGAGACTTGTCCAGTGATTGACCAACCTGCAAGTGCCAAGGTGCAGCTGAACTTGACCTGCTAACAAGGCCAGATGGAAAGCCCCTCAAAGACCTGCAGTTACTGGCTGAGAATTAGGGGGGAAAAATGAACAGAAGACTTTACTGCTGCTGGAGAGCACAGTTCATGGGACAAAAATGCTTCCCCATCATTGGGGTTGGATGGGGTTTGGAGCAACTTGGTGTAGCAGAGGTGTCCTTGCCCATGGCAGGGGGTTTGGAACAAGATGATCCTCAAGGTCCCTTCCAACCCAAACCATTCTGTGATTCCATGAAAACATGAAATACTTGTCACAGGCTTCTTGCCACGGGCACTTGCTGCTAATTTAACTCTACATCAAGGTTCTGTGCTCCACCTGCAGCATCCCTGGCCCTTGGGAATGCAGGTAACAAACCACCAGGGACCTGCCAAGAAAGCTAATAGCTTTGTCTGTCCCTCCAGGGCCTGGTGAAGGGCAGCTGCCATGTCACAGCACCCTGACCGCCCAGCGCCAGCTCCGGACACCACGGACACTTTCCCTGCCCAGCCCCAGCCCCAGCAGTGCAAGAGCTCTGGCTCATTGCATCATCCCCACTCCATCTCCCTGGGGCAGGCCTCCATCAGCCCCAAACCTGCCAGCTTTCCCTGGGGGATCTTCACCAGCTGGCTCCAGCCAGCTGATAGGAGCTGGGGAAATGCTTGCCCTGAGTCCCAGAAAATACCCAATATTTCAAATCATTTCCTGGTCACAGGGCATGACAAAATTAAGACCTTTTCTAGTACCTGGTGAGCAGCACCAGTTCCTGGTATTCTCCTGAGACAGACCACCAGAATCCCTGCTTCAAGCTAGCTCCTGTCAGCTTGCAAAGACTTGCCCCTGAGAGATGGGGTTGAAGGCTTTGGAAGTGCCTGGAAAGAGCTGCTATGGGCATGTGTTCAGCTTTACCCATCACAAGCAAGAGGATCTTACTCAGATTCCCAGGAGACCAGAAATGAAGGCAGAAATGGAGCAATAGCCTCTGAGGAAAGGATGGAGAAGAGAAGGCTTAAGGGCAGGGTGGTTGTTTCTCAGCCGACAGAGCTCAAGAAACATTTGGACAAGGCTCTCAGGCACATGGTGGATTCTTGGGGTTGTCCTGTGCAGGGCCAGGAGTTAGACTTGGATGACCCTTGTGGGTCCCTCCCAACTTAGGAGCTTCTATGGAGTCTATGCTTCCATGGAAGTGGAGCCTGAGTGTTCCCAGGAATGTCTCAGTAACACTGTCAGAGAAAACCTGCTCCGAAACAATTGCTCCCCTTGGGCTGGAGAGCAACCAGAGTCATTGCACCCCCATTTCCACGGCTACCCCTGCCTTTCTCCTGGGCTGGGAGGCACTGGAAACCTCCATGTCCTCCTGCCCTCTGCAGCAGGGTGGCCTGTGGCTCTGCCACCATCCTGACACAACAAAGTCCTAATAGTAGATGCAACTCCATATTAATATAAAGTCATCAAGAGGTTTTGGCCTGAGGGATCCATGAAATCTGAAGAGAAGGAGCCAGAGCCCGCTGAGGACCTTGGACACCCACCTGTGTCTCAGGGCGTGGGGAGGGAGGGAGTGAAGCCATGCTGGGCATCACTGCATCACACCCACAATTTTTCAGCCCTTCCTTTGTGGCTATTTTTGACCTTCTGCCTAATCACATAAGCTGCTTTCCAGAGCAACTACAGCCTTTGCAGCTTTTATTGACTTCCTCTGAAAACATGACTGGGGATTGCCAGGAGGGAGATGCCAGAGCCACACTCACTTTGGTGTGGTTTATTTACCTGGATAGTTCGTGGGCTTCAAATAATGCCAGGCAGGCAGCTGGGCAAGTGAAGGGCTGGCAGTGCCCAGCTGGCACCTTGAGACTCAGAAGCAAAATACATGATTAAAGCAAGAGCTCTCTCCATGCAGCAGAGACAGAACTAGAAAGCCAAATCACCCTCCACCTCACCATAAACACTGGGTGTTGGGTTTTAAGGAGCATCTCACTGTGACCTCAATGGCCCATTTCATTTGTGGTGGCATGGAAGGGAGCCCAAAGGTGAAAAGGCTTAATTAGTAATACTTCAAGCTGATTACCATGGCCCATATATAAGGTGACCTGCATCTACTATCACTTAGCACAGTAATGACTAAGTACAATATGTGGTTTAAATATCTCCCTAACACTAAAGCTAAATGCATCTATAACCCTAACCCTCTAATTGACTGATTCTAAATATGATAGATTAGCTTTCCATCTCATTATATGTATCTAATCAGGGGATGAGGGCTCCTATACCCTTGGACACTTGGTTTTTCATCTCTACTGTCCTACAACAGCAATTAAAAGAAAATTACTTCTCTACTCGGGTTTGTTGCAGGCTTGCCTTGTACCCTGTCTCAGGAAGATGCTGGTTTTAGTTTCTGATGGTCATAGAAACAAGGTGCAGAACACTGCTTTCTACCTTGGTGGACACCAAGATTTAGAAGCTTAGATGTTGCCTGTGTGACCTTTTCCTGAGGACCCCAAATCAGCACAGGGCTCCTGCTGCCTGTGGTCATCACTCCATGAACAACTGTCTCAGGGGCAGCAGTGCCCACGGGGGAAAGGCTGGGAGCAAGGAGCAGGGGAGGGTCTAGGCACCAACAACAGCTTAGGGTTCAATCACCCTTTCTCAACTAGAATGTTCATTTAAATATTGTCTAAATGAGGGTGGTCCTGTGCAGGGCCAGGAGTTGGACTCAATGATCCTTGTGGGTTCCAACAACTCAGGATATTCTACGATTCTGTGCTTTAAAGAAGCTTCCTGATTCCAATCTCAGGTGCCTTTTCACACATTGCCCAAGGTCCTGCACACCAGGTAGGCTCCACTCCCCCAGGAGCTGCTCACCATGGCCCCAGCCTGAGTGCACAGGTGGGTGGAGGACTAAGGCAAAGTCCCTGAGTGACCTCAAGTGCCTCTTCCAGCCCAGCTGAGCACTAATAAGCTTTCTGCATTAAGGCTTTCACTCCAGGCCTGGGTAGCTCTAGGCAACTCCTTGCTCACGCCTTGTCTCTGCCTAGGAACAGTCTCCAAGACAGGAAACCGTGGGCCACGGGTCTGGTGGGGAACTCCAGGTGCTCCAAACCCATTTGTTAGGGCTCTAAATAAGCACTGGGAGGAGTCCTTGGGATACACTCATGCTCCACCAAAACTGTGAGACACCTGTATCAAATCACCCTGAAAATCTGGCCACCACCACCACCAGGCTCCCTGGTACCTCCCTCTGTCCCAGGAGACACATCCTCTCTTGCTGAGAGGAGAGGGAATCCATCTATGCATCCATCCATCCATCCATCCATCCATCCATCCATCCATCCCCTCTGCCCAGGCCTGGTTAAATGGGAGGGAAGAGGAGGTCAATGGCTCTTTGTCCAAGATGCTCTCAGAGGAACTGAGGACCACCCACCTCAAACAATTGTTAGGCAATGGGTGTTTTGTTTCCGCTATGTTTAACCAAATACAGAGGCCATGGAGCCAAAACAAAGGCTGGATACCTTTACACTCATCCTGGCTGCTCCAGATTATGTGTAGGCACAGAGTAATTGGCCACAGGGAGATGAACTATGTTATAATTTTGTCATTTTCCACTCCAGCATCCTGGGCACTGATTGCAGCTTGGGGATTTTCCATGTCAGACGAACTACCAGACTCCACCAAAACAGCTGAGAGAAAGCCCCATTTTGGGTTACAACTTCTTCACCAGATGGGCACCAGCAGAAGTCCCCATGGTGTGCACAGGAGACTTGGGGCCATGGTAAATTGGTGCACTGGAAGAAAAATTAAAGGAGTCAGGGTAACAGATGAGAGATGACATCCCAAATTGGCAGAGGAAACTCTTGCTCATTGTAAGCAGAAACAAAAGAGCCTTTGGTTGCCAGGGTCTAATTTAGACACAGGCTCTACATGGCAATTTCCATGGGTCTGCAGGGAGCCCTGGTGAAACTTGGGGATGAAGGTTGCCACAAGTGCAGGGATTTTGCTGAAGTCCAGGCCTAGCTGAACGTGCTTAAAGGTCCCACTTGCCTTTTTTTTTCTCCAGTTAAAATTGGGTTTTAAACTACTGAGATTAGCATTTGAGAGGGAACACTATCCTGTGACATAGGGCTCACTTGACCCATTTCCTCAGGCAGCCGGAGGCAGGTTTTCCCCACTGTCCAGGAAAATGGCAGAAGCACTGAGCTGCTCAAAACCACCACCCAGCCTTCCCCTTGGAGAAGGGGTTGGTGATGAGTGAGAATAAAGGGCCTGAAAAGAGGCAAGCAGAAAGGCTGCCCCAAGGAGAGCAACATGTCCAGATATGTCTGTCAGATAACAATACCTCAAGCCCTTCACAGAGGTTGAAAATAATGCTGACTCAACTCCAGGTGAAATACTCACCTGTAAATCTGCCCTCCTGCCTCAGTCAGGCTTGAGCCACTGATGGTGCTGCCACTGCTCCAGAGTGGGGAGACAGCAACATCCCAGAGGCTGGAGGAGACACTGGCCAGAGTAACCTGCAAACCCAACAACCCCGTTCTTGGGATAAATGTGACACTGTGTCTCAGTTCAGAAGAAAACTGTGGTTAGCACCAACCCCTAACAAAGCTCTTGATACTCTGTTTCTTCCAGACAGCATTTGGGAAAAGAAAGCCAGACTTTTGTGCAGAAGGCATCTCTGGGCAGCAGACAGGCCTGAAATGACTGGGAGGTCTGGAGCTGCTTCCCGTCTGGGTCTAGCAGCAGATCAGATGTAGATACATGAAACTGCCTCTCACTCCCAGCTGAACTACAGCACACCTTGGCCAGTCTCCAAAAAGGGCTCATTAACAACTCCTGCAGTGTTCTTCTCCTGGAAGATGTGGTGGTTATGGTGGTGGTGTTGAAGTCATTGCAGTGGTTTGAAGATCTGGAGATCCTGTTCCTGGAACCAAGTGAGGTTCCATTTAAGAAGAAATGCAGTTTTAGTTGCCACTGTTGTAGAAAAACTGAGGCCCTGACCTCAGTGCACATTAAATGGTTGGAAATGAGAAGCCAGGTGATGAATAAACCCCTCATTTGAAGGAGGGGGAAGGAGGCACTGGAGGAACTGAGTCACCACTTTTGAGCAATCCTGAACTTACTGTTAAAATCTCTCAACTCCACTTTTATAAGACCTGCTGCCAACAATAGCTGTGGGAGCTCAGACCTGGAGCAAAACTGACACCATGGGCAAGTTAAAACTGTTTCAGGGCTAACTTCACGCTGACACGTTACTTGGGGGAGCCCACACAGGGAAGACTTTGCCTTTGTCTGACCCAAGCTCATTTCAAGCCTCCTTCTTGAGATGAAAGGGTTTGGGGATGTTCCTTTGCAATTCTGCCCTGCAGCCTTTTGCCACAGCGCCTTCTAACTCCCACATCCCTGAGACCTGTGGTCCTCAAGTCTCTTCACTCAAACTGCCCTCATGGAAGGTCTTCCCCAGTGTGGATGGGCCAGAAATGATGATTTTTGTGTGCCTTCACTGCCTGCAGTGGCCTGAGGCAACTCTAAACTATAGTGAATCTTCTCAGTCACAACCCAGAGCTGTGACCCCGTTTCTCGAGGACACTGCCCTCTCTCCTCTCTTTTTTAGCTTTTATTAAAGGCATGAGAGGGGAGATCTGGCCTTCTCCCTCATCTGCCACTCTTGTGTATGGACACCACTGGCTGTACCAAAGTCCCCATGAGAAGACCCCAAGGTTGCCAAACATCAACACTGCTCCCTTTCCTCCATTCTTTTTGACCTCCTGCTCTTCCTTCAGGCCTGGCTCCATCAGCAGGACACTTTCAGCCCATGACAGCCCGAGGGATGGTGCCAAGTGCTGTGCCCAGGGGAAGGCAGGACGGGCAGTGTGGGATGCAGAAGGTGACAGGCTTGTGCAAGGGCTGATGCACATGTTCAGAAATGCTGCTGGACAAGCCCTACACACAGTGACTACACAGCACATAAATGCCTTCCCCAGCCTTCCTCTCTTCTTCCTCACTCCTGTGCCTTCTGCATGCCCTGCTCTGTGGGTTTGGAGACAAGGATGCAAGGGACTACACCGTGGTGACTGAACATAAACAATAGGAAGAGATGGAAAAACACATAAACCCCATGCCTGCTCACAGTTTTATCATCCACCCCTTGGTGTTTGGCATTTTTCTCCATGCTCAAATGCCTGGCTTCACATCAATTCACACACCTCAGCTTTCATCTAAAAAATTATAATTGCATGACATTCCAGCTCCTATTGATGTGGAGAAGTGAAAGTCAGGAACCAAAATATTCGTAATACAGATGTTAAAAAAAAAGGGGGGGGGGAAGAAAAAAAATAAAGAAAAGGACTTTGACATATATTAGTTTAGAAAGCTCTTGATTTCTGAGTGAGCTGCGATTTTCAGACAACCTGACTCATCATTTCTGAATGCTTTGGCTTGGCAGCCCTGTATATATTTAGTAATACAAACCCTGACTTGCAGCTTCCAATGAGACTCCTAATGGCATGATAAGACAGATTTTCATCTCATTCACGTCATTTCCAAATATCAGGACATTTACTTAGCGGGAAGAGTTGTAAAAGCTGTGAAATGGTCTCCCTGGGGAGGAGCAGGAACCTTCTGGCTACACGCTTGAGCAGCTGCACAAACTGAGGGAGAGCAGAGAGCAGTGAACAGCTCTCTCCTTTCTGGCCAAGGGACAGAGCAGATGATCCCAGACACGTTTTTCCTCTTCACTGCTCCTGGCTCTGGGCTTTGCTAATCAAGTCCATTGCCATACCACAGCCACCAGAGCCACTCTCAAATCTGACTGGAGAAAGAGCAGCTTCTGGAGGAGGAGCACGCAGCTCCAAGGGAAAAACTACTGCTGCAAACCAGGACTTCACAAGGCGTGAGGAACCTGCGCCAGTCCATGGGAATGCATTCAAAGCATCCTAAGCCAGCAGTCAGAATTGAATTTTTTACCTTAAAATCCCTTGGGCACTGGAAGTCTGTGAGATTTTTTCCACTGCCTATCGAGCAGCGGTATTTAAAACGATGTGTTTGGCGGCACAGCCAGCGTGAGTAGTTGCAAGATGATTTTCATCTCTTCATCCCAGACCATCTGCTTCTTACCCTCAACTTTCAAAGGCCTTGAAGGAGATGTAGGCCGCTGAATTTTATAGCTAGACTGCATGAACCTCTTTGAAAATGAAAGGATTGCACCGAACACAAATTTACAGACATCAAAGGGATCTTCTTTTTTCATGCAAGCACTAAAAGCAGTGCAAAGGGAACTAATTACAATTTGCTCAATTGCCAGTTTTCACACTGGAGTGAATACAAGCATTTTATGCTTCAAACCTTACAAACTTCTGGCTGCCAGTTTAATATACTTCTAAAGCCAGAAGCAAATTAACAGACTAAAACCATCTTGCATCCACTGAGGCAAGCAATGAAGCCAAAAAAGATGGCAGGGTAGCTCCTGGAAAACTCTTGTGCTTTTTTTTTTTTGTACCCTTGCTTGATTTTTTTCTTTCTTTAATAAATCAGTATTTCTTTATATATTCAATGGCAGGGCAAACACTAATCCAGCTTTTTCAAAAGCAAAGCTATTGCCTTGAAACTTTTTATTGAGCTGATCTTCATCCATACTGCTGACAGAGTCTCAGGGAACACAACTGAAACAGCAGCTCCTCATAAAAAGTATGGGAGAGTTCAGGGATCTTGGCCAAATGTGGCTGACTCAGGATCTGCTGACTCCAGTGACTGAAAGCATTACACAGACATATGAGTTCCAGGCAGGCAACGGAGGGGAAGAACTGCCCTAAATTATAAATCAAGATCCAGGTGAAAACTGTGAAAATCAAGAAAATTCCTATATAGCAGAACCTTGGACTTCCAAGTCTAATCACAGATCTGCCCATTAATTTGCCTCCAGGGTGATGGAAGGGTGCAGTGACTTTAAATCACTAAATCAATGAAAAGTGAAGCTTGGGGAAAATCTCCCTTTGTCATTTGAACCCTGCCCCACTAAGCCAACAAGCCCTGGGCCACAGCAGGTACTGGCTGGCCACAGTGAGAGCTTTCCTGCTTCCCAGAATACCATCTTATATCCTCCAGAGATGTGCAAGCTTTCTGGTTTGCAGCTCACAACAATCCTAACATACCACCTCCAGAGGTGACTTAGTTCCCACTCTCCAAGCTTTCAGGACACAGACTGGTGGGTACTGATATGAAATATGATATGATTGACACACCAATAAAGCTCTCCAAAGGTGATATCTGCACATTCTTCACGCTGTCAGTGATGCAAACTCTCAGATCCTGGGGCCATGGAAATGGTATCACGTTTGGATGCTGAAGGCAACACTGTGGCAGTAGCTCCTCCAGCAGGAGCTATTCCATAAGGTCTCCTGAGCCCCAAAGAATAACACAACCAATGCAACCCTGGGATGATACTACTGTGCTGGCAAAAAAAGGTGTATCACTTCCTGTTCTCCAGCAGTGCCCACCAGGGAAGGAGAGGCTGCTCACAGCAGAGTCAAAAGTAGGAGACTTTGTTTTTTGGAGAGTAGGAGACTCAAAAAAGCCACCAACACAAAATTCAGACAGTGGCTCTTGGTGGCCAACTTAGCTGCACTTACACCTTGCCAAGTGAGCACTGCTGCAGTTGTAATCCCACAAAGCTGAGTAGGAACTGGGGTGAGGAATTGCCTTGGGTGACGTCTGCACCGGACGGGTGAGCACCACGTGTCATTCACACGTGAACAAGGTGCCACTGTGGCCCCCTCAAGCAAATGCATCCACCCCTGTACTGCTTCTTCCTACATGGGAAAGGAACTCAAGCCAGCCTGCACAGCTGGTTCTTGGATCATTTTTCTGGAAATCTGTTCTTTTTCTCCCAATTATACAACACAACCTGTCCTTCTTCCCCTCCTTCCCCACTTTGGAGGAGCTGGGTATCTACACACCAACAAAGGGATGGGCTGCAATGTGGCCAGAAGGTGCCCATGGAAGAGAAGGGAGATCAGAGGATGAAGCTGTGCTTACTGGAAGAGGGGACACAGGAAAGAAAGGTAAAACACACAGGCACAAAGACAAGAAGAGTCCAAGGGCAACTGAGCCACTGCCTCACCTGTCACAGTTCAGAGATGCTTTAGAGGTAGAAGTGACTCAGTCGAGTAGAGGGGACTGGAGTGGGAAGGAGTAATTCTTGGATGTACATCTCAGCTTTGACTTCTTCTTTCTAACTTGGTCTGACAGCAGGTGAGCAAGTACAGACCAGTGGGTCTGTGCTGCAGTGGAGGTTGTGCCTCTGCAATTTCCATGCCCAAGGCTCCTGTTCCCCTACACAACTTCCACAGCTGCAGTGGGCCAAAGTCTGTGCAGAACTGTCCCTGTCTGCTGCACCTCACCCTTCTCTCAAGCTAAAGCATGTGAGAAGCCCTATACAAACATCATCAGTTTTGCAAGTGAGGAGCCCTATACAAACATCATCAGTTTTGCAAGAGGTTAGAAATCCTTTTCCTTCTCCAGGAATTCATATCTGCCCAAGGAAGAGGCTATACAGCTTCAAGCCCAGCAAGGAGTGCAAAGGTGTGCCAAGGAGCTACAGAAAAATTGTCCAACTTCCAGGAGAACAGGAAAAGCACAGAACCATCTCTCAGAGCATCTGGGTTCTAAAATCTGCACTGAAAAATCATCTCAGTCTGCCTGTGGCAGAAGCTTGAGGATGCAACCGATAAGAAGTGCCCTGTGAGTAATGAGCTCTTAAATCCAAACCAAACCAAGTCACTCTGTATCTTTAGATAAGGTTTATCACTTTCATGGGAGAAAAGCTGTCCTTTTGTGTTACCTGTTGGTTGACAACTTTGCTTTCAAGCAGCCTGCCAGCTCTGCGGCTCCCATCGCAATAATGCTACAAATAATTTAAGTGCTACCACTTTGGATCAAAATTTTAATGAGGCACTAAACCCACAAAAGGGGCTCTGTGTAACATAATTAAATAGAAAGGGGCCTAAATAAACAGTACAACAAGTTACATTATAGTTGAAAACAGCTGGGAGGCAAAGAAAGGAGCATTGAAGATGCATGATGTAAAAAGGCATTTCACAGAATGCAAACACTAAAACTTTTCAACACACACAAAGAGTAAAACACTACGAGCACACGATTCCCTTTGATTTGGAAGAATCTGTGTGGGGCACAGGGCATTTGTTTTTTTTTTTTTCCTTCTGCTAGTCAGCACAATGAAATATTTCACATGGGAACCCAGAGAGTGTCAAAAAGAGCCATTTGTGCTTCGGAAAGAAATAAATACTGCAGGAAACAGGTAAAGTCAGTAGGAACATCTGGTTCAGTCAGGCCACGGGATGTTGGATGACATCTCCTAAACGCTGGACAGTGCTGGGACTCCTCAAAAGAGTCTTGCAAGCAATCAGCATTATAACAAGTCTGTTTGGCTCAGGGCTGCAAGACACTTGTTTCATGCTCATGCCGACTCCTCGAATCCTCTGCAAGTGGTGACATTCAGGCTGAGCCAACCAGCTCAGCATCTAATGCTCTGTCTGCATCAGCTATTTACAATACCACGTTTGTTCCACCCCTGTCAATATTTGATCCAAGAGCTGCAGAAGTCCTACAAACACAGGAAGGTTTCAATTTCACATTAAGGTAACACTGACAGTGGTGCTGCTGTATCGTGCAAGTCAGTGCACTGCTACTCCTTGAGAATGAAATTACTGGTAAACTTGGTTTTCATTCAATTTCCTCCCAGTCCTCTCAAGCAACCTTTCTCCAGAGCCACAGCTATTGCTGCAGTTCTGGGCTGGTGAATGAAAAGTTTCTAAATTCATCTTGGTTTATCATTGGAAGGATCCCTTCTTCAATAGGGGTCAGGATGGGCTCCTCTTTTATAAAATCTGGATCAAAATTGCTCACGTCATCTTTGGATTTCTGTCAAATGGAAAACACAAAGGAAAGACATGTCAAAAGTTTGTATCGTCTGCTTGATCCTTGCTCTGTATCTGAGTGCACTGAACCATCACTTCCATAACCCAGGCTGAGCTGACTGAGAGCTTTTTCTGGCCTTGGAGTGGGAGCAGCTGCACCCACAGAGCCTCTCACAGAGCAAAGCCTTTTCCAGCCTCTGAAGCTTTCTGACAGGGAACCCCATCTCAAATTTAACTGACAGCAACTCTGGGGGCTTCCCTGGCCGGACATGGACAGGGCACATAAATCAGTCCCTCCCCTCAAGTGGCAGCACAGACCCCGAGCAGTTATCAGCTGTGTTCCCAACTGCCTGACTGCACACAGTCCCTCCTCTTCTGCAGAGCATCTCAGCTGGGTTTTGGGGAGGGGGTGGAGGACACTCCTCTTAGTGCCAGCCATTAAACTTGCACAATACTGAATTACTGGGCCGTGGGAAGACAAATGGCTGGCCTCCAGGTGCTGGACTCCTTGCTGTGTGCCACAGAGTGGGGCTGTTTAGAATGCACACACACAAACTGGGTTTGTGGCACATTTTCATGAGGCATGTGTTTTTCCTGCACCCAGAGCAAGGTATTTTATTGACACCGAGGTCAATAAAATTTATTGACATTGAAGTCTAACATTCCCAGGTCCTGACCAGCTTGTGGCAGACTGAGCAGGCTTCCTTAGCCTTTGATTCAGGCTAAGGGGCAACTCAAGATTCTGCTTTTGATCTGCCACCTCCCCAAGTGCCCGATCCTGCACCCAGTGTTCGGGGAGCAGGACTGGGTGGACCATTGCCACTGAGAGCTCTCAGAGTGACCACAGCATGAGACAAGCCACCCAGGCAATAATTTGAAAGACAAGGAAGCCACAGTGACAACCCTGGAAAGGCTGCCTATGAAGAGCAGTGCTCTTCTCTCACAGAGCATCCTTAGGGCTGTGTGGCACCACTGGGGACAGGGGCAGCACTGTGTCCTGTGCAGCCCCTCTGCCATTGGAAGCAGTGGCCTGAGCAGGGATCACTGTGCTGGGTGCTGAACAGACACAGAGAGACAAGGGAGAGACAGCCCTGCTGTGGAGGGGTAGGTGGAGTGGGCAGGATGAGAATTACTTACCTTGTTTAATCTCTGGGGCAAGCCAAAGGGTACTTGAGTGCCTAACCTGCTGCAGCTGCTTTTACAAATCTGCATCTTTTCACTGAGCTGCCTTTGAAAATCCAGCTCAGTGAAAAGATGCAGATTTGTAAAAGCAAGGGAGGCAAAAAGAGGTGGCTCACCAGGTGGCCAACCAGCAGCCAAACCAGGACCAGAGCCTTCCTTCCTTCACCTCTTCCCTGCCTCACGGGAATAAATCTGCTTATAGAGCCAAAAAGAGGAAAAAACTCGCGCGGGATCGCTTTGCCCCAGCCCTTCTCCCCACGTACAATGCGGGGCCTGAAGGGGGGCTCCATCTGCCGCTGGTTCAGCAGGTCCCAGTCCAGCTCCTTGAAGTAGGGGTGCCGCAGGATCGCGCTCTCGCCGCCCAGCCCGGGGCTGCCCAGCCGCAGCGCGGGGTTCTTTGTCATGAACTGCAAGACAGAAAGGGCTGTTTGTTTGTTCCCTCCCATCCGGCACGGCCACGGGACAGGGACCCATTAGCAGCCACACAAAAGCTTGTCCTCAGCTTTCCTGTTGAACCCACTTGCTGGCCGGACTTCTCAAGTTCCTTGTAAGGGAAACACATGCAAGGAACTTGACTCGCTCCCCGGAGGAAGAAGTCGGGGTGTATTTCCCCCTGGTCCTTTCGCTTTTGGTGAAATCCTTGATTACCACAGTAAGAAAAGAAAGCTGAATTGCATCACTTGCGATATTACAAATACTGCCCAGTGTGTTTGGTCACTACTTGTTTCTGTATTAATTTCTCAGGAGTATGAGCTTGCTCTCAAACGCTGCCCGGTAGCCAGCCAGGCTTTGGCCCGGAGTCAGTCCTGAGCTGTGCCTTTTTCCTAAACCTCTCCCTGCTGAAGCACTGCCAGATGCCTACGCTTTCCTTCCTGTCATCTCAGGAAACAGAGGAAAACGGGCAAGGCTCTGGCTTTTAGAGCCCTCTGACCCTGAGCTGATGGCAGCAGATAGGTGACCGTCTCCTCTCTCGCTGCTGAAACACCAATAAAGGATTTCATTTTGTAACGTTTTTATTCTGCTGCCAGCAAAAAGAAATCTCAAACCTCAGCCAAAGTGCCTTGACCTGCCAGAGAGCAATGAGGAAAGCCATACATCACACAGATGGTGTGAGACAGCCCCGGTGGGTGCACTTTAGGTCCTGATGAAAATGATGAAGTGTGAGTGCTGTGGATATTCTTTAAGGGGAGGAGGAGAATCCTTTCCCCAGGAAGGAAAAGAGCTGGTTGGCTTGTTAATTTAGGATTACAGTTCTTGAAAATTCAGTAATAAACAATCTTTCCCCTTCCCTCAAGTATTTCCAGTTCACTGGAGAAATCAGGTTATGTTTAAACTGGGAAAATAGCTGCTTTTATTTGCCTATTGAAACAGCAGCATAAAGCAAGCTACACTCCGGTGGAGGTGTCCAGACTATTTCCTGGAAGATGAAAGAGCATTATGTTTAGCAAACAGCTGAACCAGCCAAAGCAGACAATCGGTCACTGTTTCAGGAATGGCCAAGTCTGCTGCATCCCAGCAATGGGGAAATGAAAAGAAGGGGAGGTGCAGTGAGAGCCCAACTTCATTCTGACTGCAGGAGCCTTTCACAAGGTACAAACTCTCCTAGCACAAGTGGATAAAAGGTCGAGTCATTCCCCATCTAGAGAGAAGATGAGGAGGAGAAAGATGACTGCCTGATTTATAGAATTCTCCCCAACACCCCGTTCTGAGGGGGCTACAGGGACAAAGCAGGTGGGGCATCTTTAGCTGACACCTTGCAGGACCCCAAACTCTGCTGGCATCAGCATAAACCCCCCGGCTCCACCCTGACCCCCTGAGCCCACTGAGGTCATGTGCTGGCACAGGAACCCCCACAGCAGAACCTCTTTCCAGCATTCCACCCAAAACATCAGTAGAAAGAGCTGCCAGGTGCACCCAGATTCCTATGAGGAGTCACCAGGACAGGAACAAAGCCGAGGTGGCTGCTGCAGCTGGGCTCCTCCCATGCTCCTCTGGATTCTTCAGCCCCTGGTGATGCAGCATTTCCAGGGTCAGCCCCAAGGACAAGCAGAACTTCTGTGTCTCCCCAACCCTTCCAGCCTGTTCTTCTCCCTTTCTACCAGCAGAATTCAACACAATTTCTTTCCCAAGAGACTGCCCCAGCATTTCTGTGGGATAGTGATATCCCCAGAAACAGCTTGGTTTCCAAACAAGAAATGGGTCAAACCAAAATCTGTGAGAGACCTGGTTCAGACAAGCCTTTGCAAGTCTTGAACTAGGCTTCTTTGTTTTGCAAAACAGACCAGAAACCTCCTGGCAGCCCTGTCTTTCTCTAGAGATTCATTCTTTGTCCCCACAGATGGATATCTGCACCTCACTAGCTCTTATTTGCATTGCTGGAACACCTAGAAAGCTCAAACAAGACCAGAGCTTGCTGTGCTGGGAGTGGTATAGACCAAAATATTCCAAAAAGACAAGAAAAAAATGGAGAAAAGATCTGGGAATCCATCACATATCTCCTGGCTCCTGCCTTAGCGCCACCTTCATTACACCAGGAACCTTCTGTTAAATGTGGAAAGGGAAAAAATAATCATGAAAGTAAATAAACTCTGAAAAGGACTGGCAACACACTTTGCTTGGGTTCCCAGTCATGCCCAACCATATAAGACCAAAACCTGAACCCAACTGCCCATTTCCAGACCAGTTCAGAGTCCTGGGATATAAAAGTGTGTTTATGTTCCTATTTGCTTGACGTATTCCATGTGATGCCAAAACTGCACCAAGCAAAGCCATCCAATGCAACAAGTGAAGAGCCAACATAAATTCATTCCTGGCTGCTTAAAACAGCCTTTTTGCTAGGACAATGAGGATTAGGCAAAGACCATCCTTTAAGGTGGGCTGTTCTGAAGTCCAAACCAAAACTGTTCAAATTTGAGTGGCCAGCTCCAGTTTGTCCATTGGATCCAGAAATTGGGAAACCTCAGCTGGGTAACTCTAGGCACCATCCACCCCACAATGGGTGCCTAAAGGAGGCAGGAGAAGAGTGAAGGATTCAAATTCATCTCCTGCTGGAGCACATTTCCCTGGTTGGCTCCTGAAACCGATGCCAGGCTTCCACAAAACCCCTCTGAATTACTCCTTGCCTCCAACAGGAATGAGCTGACCTATGCTCAGTGCTGCTGCCTCTCTGGCTATGTAAAAACAGAATTGTGAAGCACAAGGGGCTGCAGTGACCCCACAGCATCATAAACCACTCTGGAGAGGACCCTCTAAGCCTGTTTCCCAGGTGCTGGAAGCACCCAACACAGGCTAGCAGGACCTTGAAAGTGAATTACAGACCATGCACTCTACCAAGATTATGAACACAACGTGAAGGGGCTCCCCTTTCATGGCAGTCAAACTCACACTGGTCTGCTTCAGCAAAAATTGTGGCACAGGTTGCCCAGAGAATGCCTCATGCCTGGAAGAACTCCAGGTCAGGTTGGATGGGGCTCTGAGCAGGGTGAAACACAGCTCTGTACTCTGGGCAGTGCAGCACCATGCCAGGCTATGCACACACACCTCTGCACCCAGGGGCTGTGATGGAAAACCACAGGCTGGCCATGGCTGCTCCTCCCTTAGATAAAATCTCCTGGTGAGTTTTGGAGGTGGCAGATCCATCACAGTCTGGTGAAGGGAGTGTGTTTCTCTGGGAAGAGGCTCCAGTCTTTATCTGGGCTCAAAAGCAGGAGTGCAAATGATGATTCCAACAGAGACAGAACTGATGTTCTGCACTGGAACAGTTGCCTGCTTTGCTGTAAAAGGTATATAAAATAACAGAATGTAATTTTGAAGCCAGCTTGCACTAAAATGAATAACAAAGCCTCTCAAACACTGTTTGAATTCACCAGGAATTACTGCACTGACACAGAAATGGACGAATTTTCAGTTTGCTTTGCCCAGTAGGCAGAAAAACCCGAAAGACTCCAATGACCTCTCAAAGGCTCCAAAACCATGAATCCTGCTTCCTCCCTGAGGCAGCACTGACATTCCTCTGCTGCAGCAGGGCAGCATCTGGCAGACCATCTCGTGCTGCCTCTGCTGTCTGATGGCACTTCCAGCAAAGCAAAGAGCTCAAGATGTCTGAAAAACTTAATTACAAGCTCAACCTCCATCTCTGAAATGAGTATCTGCAGCCCATGCCCCTGTCCTGACCATGTGAGAGGCTCTTGTGCAGCAGGAGGGGTGAAGTGCTGAGACTGCACAGACACTGACTGTCCCCTGCACCCACAGGGGAAAGGTTTTCAGAAGCGTAGCTCCCTTTCCCCGTTATCCCCTTGGCTGCACTCAAAACCAGCTGGAAAATGTCTTACAAAGTGTTGGCTGTTCCTGGCATTCCTGGGAAGGCCAGAGGCTGACACTTCCTTCACAGGTTTGATAGCCCTCAATGTCCTTCCAAGGACAACCCTCCAATGCAGGTGGTGAGAGATGCTCAGCAGAAAATTTTCTGTGGAAAGATGTCATCTCCTAATGCTTAATTATCTCTATTTTTTTCCACAATAACCATGAATGCAGCACAAACCTCAGCCTCTGGCACACAGATGAAGAAATGAAGAAACACAAAGAAAAAAAACCTAAGAGTAATAACAACAAGGCAAACCAGAGATGTTCCTGAGCAAAAAGAAACCCAAATCCAAGATGCCTCCCAGCAAAACCAATAGCAACACAATCAAGCTCAAACCTGAACCAGGCTGTCAAGCCCTTGCTCTGTGACCACATCCAGCCATGGGAAATTATCCCATTCCCAGGGTAAGGAGCCCCTTGGGAGCATCCTCAGACTGGGATCCTTTGGGCTACACCAGTTTGCTGAGCAGCAAACTGGAGCAAGGCTCTCCCTGACCTCAGCTCACCCTCCCAGCAGCATCACAGCCAAAACCAGCAGCTGGCATGAGCCAAAACCATGACTTCACAAGATCATTTGAAAACCTTTACTGGGAGAAAATGCAGCAAGCCATGACAAGAAATTAAAAGCTGGGATTAGTCCACAGAGGGCCCATGAAGTTACAAGGAAAATATGCTGCCATAGCAGTGCCAACCATTGGGAAAAATCTGCATCAGCCCTGGGAGCTCAGCCTGCAGCAGGTGAGGGGATCTGGGCTGGTCCCCCCATTCATCCATGGCTCAGACCATGCTGGAAAGGGCTCCAGGACTCCTAGGACACTGGGCAAGGCTGTAGTGGACTCTTCCAGTGCTGCTCACGTGCAGCATTGCAACTTCTGTCTCAAGAGGCTGAGTCTGCAAATCAGTCTAACAGCCTGGGAGCCACTGCAGGGATGTTTGCACAAACCAGCCACTTCCTTGCATTAATTTCCTTGAATTACAAGTCTCCTTTCTCAATACTGGAATCCCTGATTGGTTTTATGTAACTGATGTATGTGTTATTTGCATCAGGACAATTAATTTCATGAGTAATATCACAGATTACGTGAGATTGCATCACGTTCTAGGAAAACATTAACAAGGCTCAATCCTGTCACAGGAGTGCTGCACTTCAGGAAGAGAAGCACAACTTTCTGCTCAGCCAGTTCCTTCACACTGTCAGCCATCTGGACAAAAAAGAAATCATTCTTTCTCATACTAAAGAACCTTTTATACACACCAGTTCCCACCAGGACTCCGGTGTATTTACCCTGTATGAGAAATCCAGTGTCCCAGCAGCTCATCTTTCAAACACATGCACACAGCAGAGAGGGAGGATATTCCAAATCATACAGGCAGGGAACAGAGACCAAGGAAAATTCATCATTTTATTTTGCCAGGAGCCCAAGGGCAGCCTGTCACAGATAGGAGGCAGTGCCTCAGTGTCACCTCCTCTGCCTCACAGGGCCCCCACTCAAACTGTGGCAGTGTAATAGTCAAGTCAAACTGTTAAATGAATGGAAAATTTCCTTGTTCATGGTTTTAAAATGTGCCTGTTGGTGTTTCTCCTGTGTTGGTACCAAAGTAAAGAGCAGCAGCAGCAGCACAGGAGATTAATGCCCCAGAGTCTCTCCTCCAGGAACAAGGGAGAGCAGGAGATCAGGAGATACCCAAGGTGCTTCTCTTCATTAAGATTCATGAGCTAAACTAACAGGGCAGAAATTAACTGGAAAGGAAATAAGATTTCTCAAAGATCCATTTGATCTGAGACAAAAGGGAATCATTATATAAATACAGCAATTACTCTAATTAAGGCTTCCCTCCATGAATCTTTCGACTGAATTGCTGCAGTTGCTGAAAACAGTTTGGCTGCCTATTATGTAAGGCAAACAAACCCACAGTCTGGGGTGTCATTAGCCCTCAAACAAAGAAGAAGAAAGATGGTTCTATGGCTCTGTCTGTTATTTTTAATGATTAGAAGCCAAGAATATTTCTTTTCTTTTTTTTTTTTTTTTAATACAAAGCTGCTTAATTTGAGCCAGAATTGTCTTTCGCTCTCCTGGGCAAAGCTCCCATCAGCCTCCATCCCAGTCCTGCCAGGTGATGCTCACAAATGTGCCTCATTTCCCCATGCAAGAGCAATCCAGGGCTTGGACACACGAGTGGGTGACAGGAGGTGAGGGAGGCAGCCCAGTTTCACTAAAAGGTGTGTTCAGAGAGCTGTCCCATGAAGTCCTTGCACTCAGGGCAGCTCAGCCAGTGTTGTGGCTGCGAGCCAGGCACTTGGAAACTGGAATCCTCTTGACCTTCCCTGAGCCATGTGGTGTTTCTGCTCCTCTCCTGCACACAGAGGGATCAATTGCTGGAAGCCCTGATTCCTACCAGTGCAATTCATCGTGGTGCTGAGCCAGGGTGTGACCCCACAGGGTGTGGGTACCCCCACCCTGCAGTCCTGGCTACACAAAACTGGGAGCAGGTGAAATCCTTCAGTGCAGAGAAGGTCCAACAGGCACAGTGCCAGGGTTCAGAAGTACAAGACTGCCCTGAAAGCATTTCAAGGAGAGGGGGGAGGAAGAGACAGAGTGTGAAATATCTGTTATCTCCTTTTCCAGATAAAAAGGGGAAGGGAGGTAAAAATAAGTCTTCAGCCCAGCTCCCTAAAAGCCAGAAGAATGTAACAATAAGCATGACAGAAGTCACATGTCCAATGTGCCAGCCCCAGGCAAGAAGGACAAAATGTCAATGCAGTGGGTATTAAGCAGATAAATTTGATCTCACATTCCCCTGGTGCAGAAATGGCTGCTCAGTGCTGCCCAGACAGAGCTCGAGGGAACAAGAAGGATTAACTGGATTGCAAACAGTGCTGAGCAAGAGAATAGCAAAATAAACCAAGGTGGACTGACTAGCAAAATAAACCCAGATGGATAGAGCAACTCCCATGTGAGACAGACACATCTGGCTCCAGATCTCCCAGTGGTGTGAACAGATGAGACTTTGCTGACTACCACAATGAAATGCTGTGTGAATAGCTACAAATCTCCTCACTGTGCTAAAATCTACCTGTTTCCTTGCCTCTCCCCACTCATCAACAACAAACTAATGTAGAATATAAAGGCCACAAGTATCAAGTGCACTGGCCCCTGAGGATAACTATTGATTTTTGACACTTCTGCTTTTGGTACTTCTGTAATAAGTAACAATAAGTAGACACTAACTTCAGTCATTGGCTGTATGGAATATTTGACAAAGCTTTTAGTCAGGATGCCACCCCAGAAAGCTGTGCTTTCAGAACTGAGGAGTCACCCCCACAGAGGTCACCAGCTGCAGGGGCTACTCAAAATCCTGCTGCTGGTTTTCAATTACCACAGTCAGGCTACAGGTACAGCATGGGGATATGCAGGTCCACTACTAAATCAATACATCAATCAGAGCAGCACAAACATGAAGGCAAAATGAGCATCACACTTACCAACAGACTGGGAGCATGATCCTGCTCTCGTTTTAAGCAGGAGCAAAATCTCCCTTGGGTTGGAGGGGAAAACAATTAATCCTTTTCTGATAGTCCTGTCAAGAGGAACTGGGAATCTGTTACACAACCCTGGGTGGTCTATTTACATAGGGCCAAGTACAAAGGGGACTAAAGTGCCCTGAACAAACCTGTAAAGTCCAATTAAGAAAAAAAAATACTTCAAAGGAGCTTTGTTTTTTTGTAGTCCTGGTTATATTTCAATTCCTTTAATTTTAAAGCTCCTGAAAAGACACAGCATGTCATAAAGTTCAAAGCTGGAGGGACGAGTAAGACCTAAAGCCCTGGACAGCTCTGTCAGTCAGAGTTTTGTTACCTCTACCAGTGTGAAGACCTCCCAGTTAGATGGACTGGCCCCTTCTGCCAGGGGCTGCACAGCCAGAGCTGGCCCCATCATACAGCAATCATTCCCAAATCCAGGCTGGACCCAGGTTCTCCTTATGCTAAGGGAACCCTTAGCATTTGCCCCAAGACTGGATTTTAATGGACTTCACCAAACCCCTTTTTTGGGTCTTTAAGATCAGTTTAGATATGGCAGAGCTGAGGAAGGAGCCTGGGCCACAAGTCTTAGGCTCAGAGATGGGAATTGCTCCTTCCTGAGCACCAGGGAGTAAGGAGGAAAAAAAGATGAGGAAGACAATGTTGGCACTATGAATACACCTTCATTTTCCCCCATCCCTGGCAGGAAAGAGGAGAATGAGTCACACTTGATGTTACAATAGGCTGCTTTAGGAGCTTTTTCTGAAGTAAATCTCAGCCTGCATGCTGCAGGCTTAAACGAGAAGCTAATTTCAGCCTGTTGGAAAGGGAATGGTAAAAGACCTAACGACTATTTCAAGATGAATTTGGCCTTGGCAAGCTCTATACAGATATCTGTAGTTTTCTTTCAAAGTGAATTATTCAGAAGCATGGGACTATCACTGTGGGGAAGAGGAGAACTTGAGGAAAAAGGTGTGATCAATCAACAGAAGAGATTAAAATCACTGGGGAAAACTATCTGCTGTTTAAGAATTAGGAGGGAAAGAGACAGCAGGTTACAGATATGGATGTGCAAGCTCAGGCAAAAGAGGTAAGAAGGCAACCTGTGGCGGGGCACAGCCCTGTCACCTCACCACGGTGTGTTTATGGCAGAAATGGCCAAGGCAAGAGATCGTTTAAAACTGCAGAGCTCCTCCCCAGCTGGGAAACAACAGGCTCCAGAGCCCTGCTTTTGCTGTAGTGGCTGTGGAGCCAACCAGGAAATGCAAGATGAAAGCATTTCTGAAAAACAAAATAAAGGAAAAATGTGTACACAGATCCAGCACGGAGCTTCACAGAGAGATTTAAGTATCAGCCTCATGCTGAAAGCCAAAGCTTAATCAAATTGTGCAAGAGAATTTATGGAGACTGCCAACTCTGAAGAGATGCCAAGGAGAATAATTTATTGGCATTTGAAGGCACTTTTAATATCTATCTGCCTTTGTTAGCAGGCTCCTCAGCTCTGAGGATAAAGCAATGAGCTCATCCAGCTCCCTCTTTGATTTCAGTGGGTCCACCATCGTGCTGTCCCTTTTCCTTTTGAACTTTGCCTAAAAAATACATCTGGTTCATTCAGAAACAAGTTAATTCTGTCTATTCCAGCACTGAATGTGAAACACATCATCTGCCTTTTTCTGTCCCTTGGAAAGGAAGAACCTGGCCCAGATCTGCAGGATACAAATGCAAAGGGGAGACACAACTTGTGCAGAGTGACACAAGGGCACCATCAGCATCTGGCTGCCTCTTTTCACTCCTTGGAGGTGTTCAGCAGAGGGATAGGAAGCACAAACACTGAGGTTTGGTCGAGTTTACACAGGGGCCAAACTGACTGCCCAGGACTTAGGGAAAAGGTGAGGCATGAAGGCAGCAGAAAGCACAGATGTTATAATGAGTGATGTGCTGAGGGAGGAGGCAGACACCCCTGTGGTATCTGAGCTGGTGACAGCTACTTCTGACCTCCCCCTATCCAGAGGTGCTCGACCCCAAACAACTGCAGAATGTGAACAGAATAAACTTCTCCCAAGTCCAGAAGACCTCACCCTCCTGCTGATGTCAGGGGCAAGCAGCTGCAGCAAGTAGGCAGCTGGGATCATCCATACCTCTCCTGAATCCAGACATCCTCGTCAGCAGCTTGGAAAGAGCCCTTTCCCCTCCACTCCTCTGTCACAGCAGACTGTTTGCTTTGATTACATTAAAAAAATCTGCCTCTAAGTATTTCTGCTATAAGAGCTCCATCCCTTTGCCTCCTCTCCTCATCAAGGCATTTTTAGTGGTGGGGCCAGTCTGTTTCAGCACAGAGCATTCACCATCCACAAAGCCCTTCTGAAAATAAGGGGTCCTCACTGAGGGTTTGGGCACTCAGGGTGGCACCCTTAGGGTGGGCAGTTCACTGCTCCCACAGCACAGCTCAGTGCTCACTTTGCTTTCTCTCCCTTAGTAAGCCCTGAAGCGTCCCAGGGAATTTTCTTCTTCATTTGTATGTGGACACTTCCAGTACTTAAAGGGAGCTTATAAAAAAGAGGGAGAGGGACTTTTTACACAGGCAGATAGGGACAAGGAGAACAGTTTTAAACTGAGAGGAGAGTTATAGACTAGATACAAGGAAGAAATTCTTGACCATGGGGTGGTGAGGCACCGGCACAGGATGCCCAGAGAAGCTGTGAATTATGCCTGGAAGTGTTCAAGGCCAGGTTGGGTGGCGCTTGGAGCAACCTGGTCTGGTGGAAGGTTTCCCTACCCATGGCAGGGGGTTGGAACTAGATGGTGTTTTAAGTCCCTTCCAATCCAAACCATTCTGTGACCTCTCCAATCTTTTCTTCTCAGCCCATTATGGCAAGTGCCTGCACAGCCTGAATCTCCAGGGGCTCTGCTGGAGCTGTCATCCTGCACCCAGCCAGACTGGACTGCCCTGTGCTCTAGCCACACAGGACACGAGTGGCTCCTCAGTATTTCTTTGGAATGACAACCTGTACTCCCCAGGGAGTTCTGGATTCAACTCATACACACAAACATAGTAATAAAATTTATCTCACTTTATCACCACTTAGGATTCCTGAAAAATGATGGGAAACACTGCTCCTTTTCATGACAAGGAGGGACAAAGAAAGGTACCCTTCAAATACAGTTTTTCCTCACCTAGTGTCAGCTGCAAATTTAGGGAGGAAGAAAATCATACACATACACATACTTTCCTAACTTCCACCAAACCTGTATGTATGCACATAGGTACACATAGGAAATTCCAACTCCATCACCTTGTGGTCTGACAGCCAGAAACAAGTCCATGAAACACAGGTCATCAGAGCAGGACCCCGCTCCTGCTGACCCACAGAGCACCATTATTGCTGCAGCTCAGTCTGAAACACCACTCCCAGACAAGACAGCCTCTTGGAGTTAACCTGACAGTGCAAAGGGGATTTTACACAATTCTGCAAGAACAAAGTCTCAGTGGTGTCTGGAGGGGGGAAAGGAACTCAGTGACACAAAGCAGGAGAGAGTTCACTCAACCAGACCATTTGCCTGTTGAGTCACTTCCAGGCTGCTGTTCTCTAGAAACACAGCTCAAGTTTTTCTTTTGCATCCTTGGCACTGCAGTGCTGATGCAATTTTTCTCATACTTGCCCTCAGCCAAGCTCCCTCACTTTCCCACCCCTCTCACTCTTCACACTAATCCGGGGCATTTGGGCTCCCCAGTGCCGTTCCACCTGTGCTGAGAGAGCACAGGCTGCTAAAACCACAGCCCATTTCCTCTGCACCTTCCCCTTTCTTGTCTGGTGTTTATTTTTCACACAAAACCCACTTGGAGGTGGATATAACCACTTCTGCCCACTCTCTTAACTCCAGTAGTGTTTTTCTCAAAATGCACATCTTTAACCAGCTGGAGGAAGAACAGGCTTTAGTCTCATTTGTGTCCCCAAAATATAAAGCTACAGGCAAGGCTGCCTAAGCCTCACTTTTGGAGGGAGCATTCAGCTAGGCCAGGAGTTTTTCAGAGCTCTCATTAAGACTGGGGGTTAGCATAAAAATGCCAAGAGACATCCTTGGCTTTAGCAAACTCAGCTGTGACAGGAGTTTGGAAATCCAGGGTACAGAAGGCAGAGCAGTACTAACACTTCCCTAGGGAGATGCTGCTTTCCAGCCCCTGCTGTTACCAGGCTCTGAGGGTGAAAACATCTAAGCTGCAATTGCTCATCCAAATTTCCAAGCCTTTGGGCCAAGCATTGCTACTTGGGATCACCAGTCCATGGAGTGACTCAATAGGCTTAGTCCTTCTCTCCTCATCTGAAACCACGCTCAGAAAGGAAAATCTCTGCAGCTTTCCCGGGGAATTTGCTTCCCATTACGCCATCGACTTCTGAGACCTGATTTTCTGTGTGTCCCTCCATTCTCCCTTCAAGCTAAGCTGCCTGTGAGCCAGGCAGGGTGGCTGGACTGCATTTGAGAAAGCCATGCACAAAGTGAGTGAAACATGCTGCCAAAAACCCACCCCGCTTATGGGAAGCAAGAGGATTGTATTTCATTTTGTAGTTCACTCAGCTGAATCCCAAAGCTTCAGCCTGCCTGGAAAGCTCCTCTCTCTGCCCCAGCACTTTTTGGTGGTGACAATTAACAAATTCAGAATATTGATATGCTGTAACAAAGTAATTTCTAGCAGCAGTCTCTCCCTAAGAGATTTGGTGCAGCAGTCTCTGCTCTCTGCACGCTCACACAGTTTCTCCCTCACAGTTTCTCCATGATCAGACCCTGCTGATTGCTCTGTCAGCTGATGGCAAAGAGTATTTGAAAGAATTTATTCGACACACACAGAATCAAGAGCTCCTTGTAACTGCATTCAGGTAGGGCAATGGAGAAATCTTTTTCCTTTAGGAATTAAAATCAAAGCAGAAGTTCTGTCTAGAATAAGCTGCAGTGGTCTGAATCCATTCAGCAGCAATTCTCTTCTGCACTTTTATTACTCCTACAAGCAAATCCATGCCCAGTTTGACTTGCTCACACAAGCAGAGGAGAGCTTTGAGTCCTCTCCTCCTGACTTGAAGCATCAGTATCTGAATTCCCCAGTGACACATTCAGACAAGGCAGGGTACACAAGTGAGATGTTCACCTTTCCTCCTCTGGGAATATTGACTCCATCAAATCTTGCTGATTTACCTCTGTCCTACTCTCTCCCCACCCCTTTAAGGGAATTTCAAGGACCAAAAAAACCATTAGAAAGCAAAACAGATAAAAAGTTGGTTTTTTTTTTTCTGAAGCACAGATATTTCTGCTTTCATTTCTACACAAAGTCCCAGGGCACTGAGGTTAGTTTTGTTTTCCTTGGTACCAGTGCTCACAAACCCTCCAGGAACACGCAGTGACGTACATGAGGTCGTAAGAATGTAGTTTTGTTATTCTCAAGAAACTGCAAAGATGAACAGGGTGCAATCTTCAGAAATCATGTGGTTTCTGATGGGGGGAAATTGGTGAAATGCAATTACGCAAAATGAAAGCCAAACGAGGCAACAGCATCTGTGAAATGAATATTAAAACTTACTATCCTTGTTTAAAAAGAAGCTCTTCACACAGGCAAATGGACCAAGTGCTTTCTAACCTAGATATATCTATTTGTAGAGCATGTCTAAGCACCTGTACCTAAGTACACCTGAGAATTTGATTTTCATTTCAGAGCTTTGTACCACTCGGTGAATTCTTTCTAGTCCCTGTTCAAGGTTAGAGACCAGAACTTTTAATGAGGGGATAATCCAGTTATTAAGGCTACCAAGGCCTTAGCCTGCAATACAAGAGAATCCAGGTTTAATTCCCTGATCTTCCACAGGCTTCCCATGCCATGTAATCACTTACAATCATTTGTGTCACTGAAGTAGTTGGATGCTGATTTTCCAGAGCTCCTAGCATCATGGTTAGAAAGCACAGTCACAGCTGTAAATCAGAGAGCTCAAGCATGTTTTGTTGGAGAAAAACAAAATAGCAATTAGAAGATGCTCATTTAGTCATAATGCTGCATCTAAGAGAAATACTAGCATCAGAAGTGTGTGTAAAAGAAAATCTACATATTTAGCAGCTAAAAAATTTACTGTCTTTCTCAAGTTTACCACTCTGTGTTATACTAACACCTAAAAATACTGACCAAACATTATCAGCGTACTGAAAATTTAATACCTCAGCAGTGATAACATTTGTTACCATTCAAAAGAAATCAAAGTGTCTGTGTGTGTGGCTTCCATTTTAATCTAGAGCCCCAGACAATCTCTTGAGAGGCTGTTTCCTTCCCATTAAAGCCATCATGTTCTGATGCTTCTTTAGAACTCAGTGTAAGAAGGAAAGAGGAAAGAAGGAGCTCTTCCAGTGAACAGCTCTTGAGCCCAAAAGCAGCTACTGTGAAGCTGCAGAAATTCACCCTGTAGCCAGCTATCACCAGTGCTGTGAAATAAGATACAACAAACACCTCCAGGTAGCAGCCACCCAGGGGGCAGAAACACTGAGGAGCTGAAGGTCCAGTGAACATCTCAGTTGTCAATTCCCACTAGTTAATCCCAAGACTCCTGGTTAATGCCCCAAATTTCAGCCTTTTTCCCCAGAGCAGACACAGTGCAGGGCTTCTCTCAAGCAGTGCATGTGCATTTCAGAGAGGCAGCTTTGATTTCATTTGTTTGTCACCAGCAACACATAATACAGCAGACAAGCAGAGGGGCTGGAGAGGAGACTTGTTTTTCAGGCAAGGAACCAGCAGTTACTGAGCTGACTGGGTTTTGGAGATGCTCAATTCTTTCTATTTAAATTCTCAGCTCCTTCCTCAATTCTGGCCCTCTTCCTCCAGTGCCCCTCATCATTGTCTGTTAATCACAGATGGGACCTTAAGCTGTTAAAATTTGGCCCCCGAACACAAACTAGAGCAGCCTGGGGTGACTGCAGCTTGCACTGGCTGTTTCTGGGAGGCCCTATCAGAATGAGGAAAACACTCATTTCATCAAGAGGCTAAAACACAAATCATATTTTATTACACCCTGAGATCCCTGTTATGACAAGCATCTACACAACCACATTTTACCTCCATCTCATAATTATGCAATACACCTGCAACAAATCCACTCCTCTAGTACTTGTCACTGCAGAAGAGGAATTGGTACTTAAGAGGCCCTTAGGAGTCCCAGTTCAACCACATAAACATTGCTCCAGAAGCTGCAATGAGTCTGAAGTTCATGTTTATATTTAAAATATGTAGCGAGTTATTTTCAAAACCCAAGAGGGCTTCCAGCATCACAAACAATCAATTCTGAGCACAACCTGTGATTTCAAAGCTCCTCTTACTCCTCCAGGAGTAGATTTTATTGTCAGTTGACTTCAGTGAAATTTATCAGCTGTATTTTCAGCTATAGGAAGTAGTTGCTTGACTCACATACAACAGAAACACTTCAGCAGAAAATTTCCAGATTTTCACTACTAAAAACTCTCCTCTTTCCCTCAAATGGTCCCGTCATTGACTACCCCATTTCTTTGGCTCAGTGCTCCATGAGTTTCTATAAATTATTACCTTACCCAATTATTTCTTAGATCCTCTATTACCATAATATTTACTGGTATCCACTCTTAAATGCATCTTTGTCCACAGTGCTTTCTCAAGAAAAGGGAATACTCTGATCCTTCTCTTTCCACAAGGTTCTTAGAGATATTTGGTGATGTGCTGAGGGCCAGGAAGTCAGTAGCAGAACAGTCAAGTTAGATCTCCCAGTTCATAGTTTAACAGTCTTGTCATAGAATCACCTTTTGATTCCTTACAGAAAAGCCAGGCAGTTCCAGTGCATTAGGCTCACACACAGCCCAAAATCTTAAAAGCTTAATTCCCATGTCACAGGCAAAGATGTGAGGCACATGGATAAAAAAACTCATGAAAAAAGTTAGGAATACATGGCAGGACAAGGACAGAGTGTTGCCAGCAACAGCTCCCCTCAAACTTTTTGCTGTACAGCTCCGTTTTTTTTTCCTCCCAAACACACAAAAATCAAACCCCTGTCTTTGCATGCAGATAGGCAGTAACCCTGGGGGTCGTTGGCATTACCAGAGAGGATTATCAGGAAGCCTTCACTTCACTTCTTGGCCATATGGTTGCTACTGATTAAACCCTGTGTTTACCTGCTGCTTCTGTTCTGGGAGACGACCACACACTGTCAATCATTAAGCAAGCAGGGGAATGCCCAGACACACAGACAGGCTCACACTCTGCTTGCCAAGTTGGCTACTAAACCATATAAAGGCCATAACTATGCAAACACACCTAAGTGTGGCAGGATGTTCTTTCTGTTTGCCCTTCAATCCGAGATAAGAAGAGGGTCAGGGTCAGGCTCTCACGCGATTTCTACGTGCCAGTACCCCGGCCCTGCTCTCTTTTTTTGCTGGAACTAGGTGGGAGAGAGCTAGGACAGAGAGCACACAGCCAAAGGAACTCACTGCTTTGAGGATTGCCACTGCATCCTGCTGGAGCCACGTTGGGTAGATGACTTCATCGTTCAGAATGGCCTCGAAGAGATCGTCCTCGTTCTCGGCCTCGAAGGGCGCGTGGCCGCACAGCATCTCGTAGAGCAGCACCCCCATGGCCCACCAGTCCACATCGGGCCCATACAGCATCTCCTGCAGGATCTGCAGCACAGACGGGAAAGAAACACCAACCCTGAAGCTTCACATCAGAGCAGGGGAGGAAAGGAGGATTTGGGAACAGTAACACAGAAGTTCTGGCTAACGGCGCTCTCTGCTAGGCTGGCGGATGTCCAGGGACATAAAGTGATCTCACTCTGGGAACCCCCAGATCAGCACAAAGGTACATCAGGTGCTTTTAAGCAAGGGCTGAATTAGCTTGGCTGGGTCACCTGGGAAGCAAGCCCTTAGAATGATGCTGGGGCTGAGCTGGAGGAGAAGGGGCACTCCAGCAAAACTGGCTGAGCCTCAGAAGCAGCTGAGCAGCCACAAGTGTGAGCTGCCATCGCCTCCTCCCTGCCCTTGGGAAGAAAACACCTACCTGGCTTCTACAGCAAGGCCTTCAGCTGGAGAGGGGAAGCAGTGTGAGTGTGGGACAATGGTGCAAACATCAACCACAGACAGAAATTCAATTGTGTTGAAGGGTGTGAAACCTTGTCAGAACATCTGGCAGCACCTGGAGGGCAGCTGTTCCTTAAAGAGGTGTTTATTAATTTTGTAGTGAGATTGGGGAATGAGGGAGTGTGAGGAGGTAGAAAAAGGAACCGTGTAATGAAGGAGAATTCAATCTCCTCTCAAATCAAGCTGGGACAGCATCTGTATATGCCTCTCAAGATTTTTGCAGCTGTATTTCCATTTTTCACCTCGCATTTTCTAGAGAAAAATATAGGCTTATTTTGGTGCATACAGCAGCCTGAAGATTTACTCATGCTTTACTTCACAAGGGGCTGATAATACATCTAAGGAGGAAACCTTGAGCTCAGCAATCAAATAAGGCAAAGCCAAAGACACTGGCAGTTCCAAAGCTAACCTACACTTCTCACATGGTGGCTATTTTCCTGACCAAAGAAAGGTTTCCTGTACCTCTGGAGCAATGTAGTCTGGTGTGCCACAGAAGGTGGCTGTGGTGATGCCATCGTGAATGCCCTCTTTGCACATTCCAAAGTCTGCCAGCTTGCAGTGCCCTTCGTAGTCCAGCAGCACATTGTCCAGCTTCAAGTCCCTAAAATGAGAATTATTCAGAGTCACTGCATGCTTGGAGCAGCCCCACACAGATGCAGGTACCATCCCAGGCCTCAGAAGCTCAACCTGCAAACTGGACAAATCTCATCATCATAAAAAAATAAACAGAGGTCATGCAGGAGAGGTTTTCTTTTGCTTCATCTCTTACAAAAGGGAGGGAGGAAGAAGCATCATGCTGCCAATGGCATTTAATGCAGGCAGGTCCTGCAGGAGTTTGCCCACACGGGTTTCCAAACACACCACAAGCCTGGCTGGCAGGGCTCCTGCTCGTTTAGCTCTGGGACTCACTGGAGCAGAGGCTGCCAGAGCTGTCAGATTGCATAAGGATGTTATGATGCAGCAAAATGCTGCACACAGGCTGCATTCTGATTCAGCAAAGCTGCACCGGAGCAGACACTGGAGCTGGGGAGCAGAGCAAGGCCTCTGCAGAGGGGAAGCATGTTCTCTGTTCTCCTGAGGTGTTGGGGCTTCAGTCCCAGATCTCCTTGTTATCAGCCTGACTGATAAACCCCATCTGGAGCATTATCCAAGCTGAGAAGAAACTCCCTACTGACATCACCCCACCACAGGGGGAGTCTTCAGGCAGCACAGGATGCCTCCATCATATGGTAAAGTCCTCCCAGCTGTATCAATTCCAGCAGTGCACTAATATAAGCAGTGAACATCCCCCACAGCGCCCACTGGAGTGAGGACCCCCTTGTCACTGTCACAAGAGACCTGCAGCCCAACAAGCTGCAGGGGGACACTTTTTCCAGTACATCATCTCTAACAGCCTGGGAGCTCCTCATTGAAAGCAGTGCTGCCAAAATGACAGAGCCCTAACAAAGCTTATCAGCTTGCCTGACCTTGAGATTGCCCACAGGAATAGCCTGCAGTCAGAAGCACTGTCAGGAACACGACCAGAAAACTCAGGGTCATCTGCAGACTTGGGCAATGCCTGCCTAAAAATACACCAGCTCGTAGCACCTCTGCTTTGCTGCTGCCAGACAAGCTCCAGGTACCACTGCAGATGCAGGAGAGGAGCTCTGATGGGAGCTCTGTGCAGCACAAACAGGTCACAGTTCATTTTTTGAACTGTCTCAGGTGTTGGCCCAAGAGCTGCCCAGAGCTGTCACAGCAGCACCATGACAGGGAGGGCCTGGACAAAGCCACCTTCAAAGGCATTCTGATGCCCACATCAGGATCAAAAAACTAAATACATTTTAGGGTCTCAGAGCTCCTTCATGCTGGATCTTGATCCATTTTGCCCTTTGGTTGGATATCTATTTCCCTGGGAAGGGAGAGCAGTAGAGAGGGTGGTAACATAGGTGGTGACATCTCCATGTCAATATAGAACCTATGGTTGAGCTGAAATCTGAATCCAGCCTGATCCTGTTCATCCTCCATCTATGATCCTAAAGTGAAAATCAGGGAGTTGATGGCTCTGTTGTGCACTGGCATTTCCACAGCCCACAGGACGCTAGACAGCCCTCCCTCAGCTACACTGCTGCACTGGAAAGATCAAGGACACATTGTGTAAGACAATCAGAGCCACATCCTCTCCTAAACAGATAAGGAAAAGTATTCTTAGCCTCTTTTGAATGGATGGGAAAGCAAAGGATAGAAGTTAAGAAATTTGCCCATGTCCCCCAGAGACAAGGCTGAACACCAGCTTCCTGAATTCCAGCTTCCTGAATTCCAGCTCTTAATCACAAGATCACACATCCTCCCTCTTCAACTTTAAGACTGCTTGGCAATGCAAGCCAGCAAAAAGCCTTCTGCAGCACTGCCGCCCTTCCCGGCAGGCCCAGGAGCTGCCCAGTGGCCAGTGAAATTTGGATGCCAAGGACAGTGCCCATGCCTGTCTCACACTGCAGTGTTTGCTCTGGGTGGGATGCTCAGCAAGAGACACTTATTTTTCCCCTTCTGAGAATCACAAATGATGGCTGAGGCATGTGGGCAAAGGCTTGTCCTGGAAAGGCTTTGGGCAAGCACAGGGAGAGGTTTGTGCCTGGTTGCCCACGACAGCCCATCTTCGGCAGTAGTTTACAGCCAAAGCTCCTGTTGCTCTTCCCTGTGGTTCCTGGCAGGGCAAGGAAAGCCTCCAAGCATGAAGGCAGTCCTTGTTTTCAGGAATCTGCCATGATGTGGCTGAAATGCACAGTTTATTCTTGGCTTGGGTTTAAATGCAGCAAACACCTTCTTGGTCCTGGGCAGTGCTGACTGTTGCGGTGTGCCCCTAAAGATACAGCTGGAAGGGGAATTTTGGTGAACTCGCCTGGAGATCCCCCTAGCAAACCTCCTCCTGTTCCCTGAAACGTCCTGGAATGCTTTGGGAATACCTCAAAATGCACCATCCTCACATCTGAGCTAGCAGCAACACAGTCACAAATATAGAAGAGCAGAGGCAAGAGACAGGTACAGGGCTGGGCCAGCTCTGCTGACCATGTCACCAGGGCACGCTGCCACTTCCCAGCCTCTGCCCCGCAGGATATGCTGCAGGAACTGCCAAGTCCCTGTTAGCTGCACCGTGCACCATGCTCATCCCAGCTCTGAGATGGCAGGAGTCCTGCAGGTGCGAGAGCGCTGCGCTGGCTGTGTCCTCCCAGAGAGCCTCTATCCCTGTAATTGCCATTAAATTTAAACTGTCTGCCTCTCACTGGGTTAAGCATAGTTTTAACCACATGAGGCAAAGCTCCAGCCCTTGGCTTCTCCACACTGCACGTTAAACCCATTAACAGTGTCTGTTGTCTCCTCCTGACTTCTGTCCAGCAGTGTGAAACCCAACACTTGCATTTTCTATTTTCACATAACCTGTAATGTGACGTTACTCTGGTTCTCACTTGCTCAGGCCCTTGGCTACGTGCAGATCGTTTCAGAAGAGGACCTCCCATGACCACAGAAGGCTGCTCAATGCTCTTTGCTCGGCAGTGACAGGAGATCTTCCTACACTTCCCTCTCGGAGCAGGTCTCGTGGGCCAGCACAGTGGCAGCCACAGCCACGGGCTCTTCTGGAGCCTGCTCTCTCTGGCTGCCCCATAAGATAACTCCCTGGGAAAGCTGTGGTTTGAGTATCTGACCCAAGCCATCCCAGCAGTTGTGAGCTCTGAACTCACTGCTTGATGCTGACAGGTCTCCCCACGCACCGAGCCCCATAAGCCAGCACGGCCACATGAGAGGAAAAACACTGACAGTTCTCTGAGATTTACAAGGAGCTCTTCATTTTCACAGCAAGGATTCCGGGAAGCTGATGAAACTGGAAGCCATCCAGCTCAGAAGGGCCAAATCTACCTCATTTCCTTAATACTTGCATTTTCCATTCAGTATTTTTAGCAGTTCCATGAAGCAGTAACGGCAGAGAGGTTTTCTGAGGCTGCGTTTCTAAGGTCCAGCTGAGGTTCTGCCTTTCACTGGCAAACCTTCCCTGGAAAACAGGCTTCATCCTGACTCAGAAAAGGCTGTCTTTGTCCTCACCCTCAGCTATGGCACACTGGCTTAATGGCCTTGTTTAGTCTAGACCCAGAAGAAATGACAAAATGAGCCGCTTCAGTGTCACTCACTGGGAGAGGTGTTCTTTGCACATCTGCTGCTCGAATTTGACATTCGTAAAAAAACCAAAATTACAATTGCAGATGATCTGGTCCTTTTCCAAAGCATCTGTCAAATGCAATTTCCCTGCACTGGGGACTTTTGCCAGGGAATGTGTGTTATACACGTACCTGCCATCTCACTCCTGATGTAGAAACTGTATTTGAAAGGATGAAGTTTGGTGGGTTTTTCCCTTATTTTGGTTTCATCACCCTGTTTTGGTAAGGGTTTATGTGTAGTAAGGATCCAGAGGAGTAAGGGTGGCAGACACTGGCTTCCTGCCTCCCCTCAAGGTTATCCCAGGTTTGCTAATCTCAGAGGTCCAGTTTAAAGCTCATTAAAGCCTGGTGTTCCCATCTCAGTGCAAATCACTCAGTTGTGAAAGCTGTGGGTGCCAGCCACAAAGGTAAATGTGGCTGACATAAAACTCCAGCCAAAAGGTTTTCAAAAAATACACAATGAAAAACAAAATCCCCAAACCTGAAATTAGCTAAATGAGTAACTTTGGCTTTTCTGAAGGGGAAAACTTTCCCTTTAGACACTCATTGGAAACACTTTTGGGTAAGCAAATGTGCATTCAAGTCCCTTTGCAAGCAGGGATGAGATTTTAATTTTTCTCCACCTCTTCTGCTGAAGTCATTTTACTTCACAAAAATACTGCAATTTCCATCATGATGCAGAAAAATGCATTTCTATTGCCTGCTCTGGTAGCCAAAGTAATACACATTTCCAACACCTGCTCCAAAAACATTGTATTCTTTTTTTCTTTTTTTTTTTTTATGAAGCAACTTCAACAGAGGAGAATGAAAGATGTACAACCTGCAGAATAGCACAGTTGGTAAGATAGTTAAGGAAAAGGCAGTAGTTTTCAAGTTGGAGACTTCGCTCCAAATACAGTGGACAACAGATTTAAACCCATACTTTGATTAAATAAGGAGGAGAACAGATGGAGGTCTCAGTTTTATGTAAAGCACTAAATGCTCATGTGAAGCTGATAATGTTTCCCATTTTCTTTTGCATTCATAAGGAACATCCAAACCAAAATACTTCATTTTACCTGAAAACAATGCTCTCTTGAGTTGCAAAAAAAATATAATTGCTTCAAAAAAGCCTTATTTATTTTGGGCCCACAAAACTACTTTCTATCTTTCTTGCCATACTAAATTTTGGAGACTCAGTTAGCAAACTCAAAGAAAATAATTATTTTCATGAATCTATTCCCACCAGCTTTGGACTAGGGATCTCCACATTTTGCCCCCAGGATTTTATACCTCTTTGGGAATTAAGGCTGTTTCTACTGTAAGTCTTGGGTTGTAGAGAACTTGCTTATAAATTCCTTCACAGAAAATGGTTCACATCTCCCACATTTTTCTAGTAACAACCAAATATTATTTATTTCTATGATCAAGTAAGCTTTTATAACCAGAAACTCATACTCTCATAGCCCCAGGGAAGAGTTAAGCATGTCCTAGGCAGTGGTAAAGCTGAGTGGCAGCAGTAAATACAGGATGAAGCTGACACCTGCAACATATTCTACCAGAGCTAAGACATAAAAACCCAGCCTGAGCTGCTGGTATTTGCTTAGGCACATCCTTAAAGCAGGAGAAAACACTGAAATTACAAATTAAACACCAGGTTACTGGCCTTTGATAAAGGGAGCCACAAAGCTGAGATCAGAAAAGGATCAAGCTGCACCGAGCTGGAGAAAAACAGTTGAAATCCTGAATTTTGCTGCCAAATAAAAAGAGGTAGGACATAGTTGCTACCTAGCATATAATCAGTGTGTAGGCATTTACACACACCACCATCTGGGCATTGCTGGCTGAGATGGAAAGTGTTGCTTTACACACCTGCAGCTTCCCAGCACAATCTCTAAAATCCCATGGGATTTAGTCTGTGCTCCTCCCCAGCACTGCACAAACTAATGTCCAAATACACAGGGACTGCAAAATGTAACTCCAACTCTTTGTTTCCTTGGAAAACATTCCTTTGGGTAAAGAAAATATTTCTTTTGGTTTCCAAACAACCTCTGAGGTGAAACCCACCCAGACCACTGCCAGCTACACAGACAGCCCGGCTGCAGCAAACTGCAACCTGCAGTGCAGCATAACAGGACAGAAATGAAGGGAGGATCTCTCCAGATATCTGTAATTTTTAATTACCAGAAAGGAGGAACAAAACATAGCAAGTGCCTTTCTACACTAACTTACAGCCAGAAGTTGTTTTCAAAACTGACCAGACTTAAGTGTTTAGGGACTGTAAATACAGCCACCGCGGCTCCAGGCTGACCTTCTCATTTCTCACAAACAAAGCAATAGCAGAAATGTGATATAATGATTCAAGGATCCATCTCATGCTTGGGGTAAGTGGTACAAGTAAGTGAAACTCCTCTGAAAATCCACACTGATTGCTGGGCCATGTAACAGTAGACAGCTGCCTGTCCTTGCTGGCCACCAGAGCCAGAGGAGGCTCGTGGGAAAGATCCATCCTACAGCCACCTCAGCAGGTGAGCAGCCAGGAGCCCAGCACCATTCCTGGGGCTTTTACAGCCTCGTCCCACCACAGCACATCCTGCAGACTCCACAGACAGCTGGGGAGGGGGATGTGGCAGAGTCCAACAGGAGACTCCTGCCTTGTCTCTGCCTCCCCCAACCCGCCCTGCTGGCACACAGAGCACAGACCTTTGGAAACGCTCTGCAGCCATGTGTCAGGATAAAGGTGTGATGGATTAGGGATACTCAAAGCAGGCTCCACCTCTCTTGCAACACGAGATGTTACAGACTGATGCAATATGGACTCAAGTCAGGGGTCAGACACAGCACTAGAACATTCTGAAAACTCTCACCACAGCACATGGCCAACGACTGCCCTGAGGGCAAGGTCAGGAGTGGGTGAATTAGCCCAAGACAGATCCTCACAGCTGCAGCTGTGCTCTTCAGGATGTCCAAAGGCACTTGGTATCAGTCTTGCACACTCATGGGGTAAGTCTGATTCTTGCTCTGTTGCTTGGGCTTCAGACTAAACAGACTGGCAAGCACTGCATCCAGAAGTGCTCTGTTATTATTATTTTAAAGTCAAGCAGCCCTTCAAGCACAAGGACAAGTTTCTGCGAGCAATCTGCCTGCATTAAGGCAGCACCATGGGGATTTTGGCAGAGATGGGCTGGCACCCTGCGCTGCTGGCTGTCCATCTGCCTGACCCCTTCCTGCCTGCAAGGGCTCCCTGGAAGCAGCTCCCTGGCCCACATCAGAGCACTGGCCCTCTCCTGCTAAACCCGGGGCTGCTGCTCTGAAGACAAAGCAGTGCCCAAGGCACTGACTGCTCTTACAGCACAGGAGATGGCATTACCCAGCATCCAAGAGCTCTCTGGTGGTTTGAAGCGCCAGCACTCCCACCTCCCCTCCCTCTGGGCACTTCAGAGGGGCACCTGTGGAAGCTTAACACAATTACTCACAGGATTTCATTGCTGCTGAGATGAGCAGGTGTGATTCATCCTCCAGTTAAAACAAGAGTGGCAGACTCAAGTATAAAGGCAGAGACTAAAAACCCAGAGCATGCCACGAGAGATAATCACAGAGCTTCCCCCATGCTGGTGGTACAGATCCAGTGGGACCTCACTGAGTCCCTCTGGGGTCAGGCACACCTACAAGCTTCCCTATTATTACACCCACAGCAGCTGTAAGAGGGCTGATGACAGTGTCCAAAGACAGATTTACAAGGGCAAAAAGACACGGGGGGCACGTGAAACGGGGCAGCTATGAGCCAGAGCCATTACTGGTGAAACACAGGCATGCTGGAGGTTGCCACACTGGAATAATCCCAAAGATGGCACAAGCCCTATAATAGACTTATACATCCAAATTGGTGTGTGTGCATTTTTTATAGATACTTATATATAACCTAAATATTATTTGCTGCACTTTTATGTGGGACTCTAATAAGAAAAGAGGAGCTACACTTGAAGTGTTTCCCTGAATCCCAGAGCAATTGTCCTCCCATTTACTGCAGGAAGGGGAGAGGTGGACAGAAAAGGGCTTCGTGTCCAGCTTTTGGTACGGATGCCACACGTTCCCTCTCTGGATGAGCTGCCAGCCTAGTCCTGTGATAGACTCCTCAGTCCCACTGGGCAGCAGCACTGGAATTTGCTGGCCCTGAAACATTACTTGCTGAGTTGCTCCCAACAGAGCTCCTATTTTACCGTTGCCAGAAAAAGAGGGAAAAAGGAAAAAAAAAAAGGGGAAAAAAAAAACCCCACCAACCACAATGCTTCTTTTTGTGCATCCCATTGCCTGAAGCTTTCAGAGGAGGCAGACAACAGACTCATGACCCAAATGCAGGAGCAAGAATCAGGGGACTGATGGAGCTAGGAGATGTTAAAAAGCACAAGTCTGCTGTGTCACTTTGACAAAAATAGATCAATGTTGTTTCAAAGCCTGATATGGAAATTAAAATGAAATCAGGTTTGTGCCCGCAGCACAGCATGGTCTCAACACTGCAAGATGGAGTGAGAGTTATCCAGGATTAGTCATCACCAGCTGCCCACAGCCCACCACAGGGCTGCTGAAGGCCCTGTCCCAGCTCCTGGTAGCATCAGGGTTGGCCTGTGCTGCTGAAAAGGCTCCTCCTTCCCCCAGCACACAACAACAGGTCCCCATTTCACCACTGTGTACCACTAAGCCTGCCCTGGGGGAATGAGCCAGCAGCCCACACCAAAGGGACTCTCCTGCTCATCCCACAGCTGCCATGGAATCCACCCTCCTCACACTCATCTCAGGAGGAATATTTCGCTCCTAGAAATACCAAAGAAAATAAAAATAAAGGTGTCCCTATCCATCAGGATGATGTGTGCAGACTGCCTCTGGCACTAGCTTGGGCAGCAAAGCAACCTGTGCTGGTCCTGGCAATGCCAGCAGGGCTCTGTGGGAAGGACACTCCTGCCTGGAACCTGTAAACCTGGTCAGGCAGACTTCTCCACATTCATCTGATACAGGTTAGGTTCACTGTACTCCGAGCCTGACTCTAAATCCAGGGAAATCGGTGAAAAGAAACAACTCCTGTCCAGTTCACTCTATTTTGAAATAGGCTCTGAGAAAAAAAAATACTTAACCTTATTAAGGCTCTGAATTACAGATCCAGATTTATAAAGCTAAGGGTATAGGTGCTAATCTCCTTTCTATAATGGAATAAACAAAGCTGAAGGCAGAAGTACTCTATTTTTAGACAGGATTTTTAAAAGCACCTTGCTTTGGCCTGTAGATTTCCACTGCCAACCTTACTATTAACTTTTGAGGGAGTATCTGTGCTGGCCCAGCAAGGCAGCTTTTGAAAATCTCACCCTCTGCACTGAATTTTTATGCACAGAGTAAAAGAAAAAGTCTCCCTGCTAGTGACACATTGTGAGCACAAAACACACAGCCATCCCACTGCTGCACAGGAGGGGGTTCTGTCTGGTTCCCCTCTGAAGAAATGAATGGATTTCCTAGGAAATGCTGTCTTGAGAGCCGTTTCTTAAGAAAACAAACTGACACCATCACTGATATAATTGGCTCTTTTTTTTCTAAGACTTCAGGGAACCTTTAGGCAAACACAGTGCTTTTCTGACTCCTCTGATCTCTCTGCTTTTGACCACAACAATCACTTAAATATAAAATGGAAGAGGCTTTTGTAGGAGCCTAGAAGATGGATCATCATCCTGAGATTTAGTTTCTCATTTCATGTGAATTACTGTTGTTATTCACTCATTACAGGTGATTCACCCAGAGCTGTGTGAAGCCCAAGGATCCCAGATGAGCAGGGCAGAGCCAGGTGGAATTCCTGGCTGGGCATGCTCAGCTGTGTGAAGCCCAAGGATCCCAGATGAGCAGGGCAGAGCCAGGTGGAATTCCTGGCTGGGCATGCTCAGCTCTCTGACTGCTCCCAGGCTGCCTGCATACAGGAACCAGTGACACTGACCTTTGTGCCAGGCCAGCAGGGACAGACCAGATCGCATGTGTCACCCCAAATGCCACACAGCATCAAACACACCCCAAACTGCCCATCAGCAATGCTGGCTGGTGTTATCCCCACACCAAGTATTTAACGCTCGAGTCCCATTGGTCCAGGATCCCTCTTCAGCTGGCACAGGGGAACAAATGCTTTCCCCCAAGCCACTTCAGGCCCTCTAAACTTGACTCAGCAGCTGACAAGGCTACCAAAGTTCCCAAATTAGGTGCCTTGGGTGGCTGTCTGATTGCTAGTAAAGCAGCAGTAACTCAGAGCAGGAGTCAAGTGGTGCTCACCTGACACGGCTACCAGGCACGAGGAGCTGCCTTGTCCCTGGTATGTATGAAACAAATGAATCACAAAATGAAATAAGCACTGTCTCCACTGACCCCATCAAGACAAAAAGTAGAAATGGGACATGAATGAGGAAAGTCTGCCTTCACACTGCTCAGCCCTTGAATTTTTAGCACATTCACACATTAAGTCCCTGCAAGTCCCTTTGGCCTCTGCACATGTGACCATGGAGAAGGATGCCCAGGGTGATCATGGAGAAGGATGCCCAGGGTACTGTGTGTCTATCTGGAAATATGCCTCTTAATACATTCAGAAGAGAAGAACATCTGAACCTGTCAGGTCCTCCTTGCTTACACAGGCTGCAGCTATATGTCTTGCTTATAAATCCCTTTGGTCAGGAAGAAGATACCACAAATCCCCATCAAAACTTATTTCTGGTCTAGGGAGACAAGAAACATCAGGAAAAACCCTCTATGCCTCTTGCTGAGGCACCACATCAGATCAAAACTGAGACTTACAGATTTTCTACCTAGATCTCCCATGTTTACAACACAGGCCAGAATCACATAACAATACATATTTTCTATCACAATACAAAAGTTAGTCAACTTGAGGGCAAGGTGATTTTCAAAAAACTCCTTGTCTGTGCTCACCAAAGTTACACCCAGGTGACATCTAAAGTGCACTATTTTTTTAGCTCATGCCCTCATCAACGTTTAGCACTCTCGACCTACAAGGCTATATTTTTATTTTGTGGCAGGAAAGCAGTTCTTAAGGTTATTGACAATTCCAGTGGGTTCAGCCATCAAGTACTTCAAACTCATCTCCACAGTCAAGTACTGCTGTTCTCAGACTGGACTGCTGCTCTCAGATACTCTCCCATGAATAAATAATTGATTGAGGACTAATGGAAAACCATGGAGGCTCAAGGAAAGCAGAATGACTATACTGTCCTGACAAAAAGGAATAAAAAGGGCATTATTTTAATACCAACTGATTGGTATTAATGCAATGAGCTGAAATGCATCACCCACAACAGACACATTAAAGCTAATGAACCCCTGAACTTTTCTAGATGGATTTGCAGACATGGAGCCATAGATGGCTTGTGTCCTCTCTGCACTTTGGGGACATCATTTGTAAGTTTATCTGTCCTCCAACACTGTTCTCAAACAGACTCTACAATGCTTTACTTCACAAATGGTTTGCAAAGTTGCCCATGGTTTTGCATGAGGAATGATTCCGCAGTACCTGAAATGATCCCAGGGCTGTGACCACAGGACACTGTTTGGGGGGTGCTGGTGTGGGTGCTGCAGTGTGCTGTGTCCTGGGCTGCTAACAGGAAAGCAACCACACCACGACACAGCAGCTGCTTTCCCATCAAGGTTACATCCAAGAGAATTTGCAATCAGCTTTTAAACACCGGGTTACTTCACTTCCCACCTCCCATTGTCCCTGTGGTGACTTGGGAAGCACCAGAGTGATACAAACACAAACCCACCCTGCTTCCTCTCCAGCCAATCCCTTAATTTCATGCTGCAGGTTTTGAATCCCTGAGTTTCCCTTGCATACACCTGCATCTCCACAGCCATCCCACCCACCTGGAACTCAACCCTTGGGCATTTGGTTTGCTGCCCCCACCCTAAGCCCCTGCTGGCACTCCTGGCACCCCCAGCAACCATCACCATGGCTGGAATGACTCAAAACAGAGAACACCCAACAAGCTGACAACATTTATCAACAGCCTCTCATCCCTCCACAGCAACTGAGGTGGCTCTGCCCAGGCACGGAGTGGGAGCAGCTGACACCCAGGGTGATGCTGGGATGCAGCAGGCTCTGTCCCAGAGCTGATCCAAGCTCTAGGGATCAGGCAGAAACACTTTTTCCGCCCATCCCCAGATGAGCCTGCCTAGCAGACTTCTTTGCCAAGTGATTCTCCACCCTGGCTTTCCATCTCAAGCAGAAGCACTCCACAGCCCACATGGCACCTTCATACCACAGGAGTCAGAGCTCGGTGCTGGTGACACATGACTCAAACACGCCGTGAACCGCTCCTAATCCCAGCAGAGCTCCCCTCTGTCCTCAGCTGCCCTTTTCTGGGCAGCTGCAGCTTTTCCTGGCACCTGACTAGAAACCCTGTGGCTTTTACCTCATGTGCATGAGGTAAAACATGGATTTGGGCTTAAAGCCTTCCTGCATCTTGAAAGGAAGTGTTTGCATTTAGCACTGTCCAGCTGCTAAGGTGGCATTGGGGCTGCTTTCCAGAACCTAGAGACAGCAAGATCCCTTTTTCTGGTCATTTAAGTCTCCTCCTCCAGCAGCACAACCACAGTGCTCTCCAGCTGTACCTGCCCTTTCATACCCTGTTCCATCCGTGCTTTTCAGGGCAGTGAGGGGGCTGCATGCCTGGCAGGCAGTGCCCTGCAGGGAGCTGCAGTGATGGAGGGGGAACCCAATGCTTCCCCACACCCTACAAAAACCTTAAAGGCAAGAGGAAGGCCCTGCGTGTGGCACAGCTGCAGGCTCTGCCCCAGGCAGAGGACAGCACTTCACATTACTCATGTTACAGGCAGTCACAGGAATGGAAACATTTCCCGGGTGGCTCTGGCCAAACTCCCCCAGCTCTGTGTGATGCTACACAGGACTTCAGGGAATCACAGAAGGGAATCACAGAATGGTTGTGGTTAGATGGGACCCTAAAGATTATCTCATTCCAACCCAGCTGCCATGGGCAGGGACACCTTCCCCTAAAGCAGGTTGCTCCAAGCCCCCTCCAGCCTGGCCTTGAACACTTCCAGGGATGGGACATCCACAGCTTCTCCAGGCAGCCTGTTCAGGTGGGAGTCTCAGTGACTTCAGGCAGCCCCTCTCTTCCCTATCACACACTCTGAATTTTGCCAGACCCTGCTCATATCACACTCCGCTGCTCCACAGCACTGCCCCCTGGCACAGGCTGAGCCATTCCTAGGATCAAGTTGAGCCATTCCTAGGACCAAGTACTACTCAAATGAGCAAGACTGGAAAAGTCTCACCCCTCCTCCACACGAGTCCTACATGGGTTTGCTGTTGGTGCAAACCACAAGTTACTTCATGACTTTCTGGCACCCACAATCAGCATCATCAGCCAGCAAGTGGGACGGGCTGTACACTCATGAGAACAAAACCACAGAGAATTAACCCTGCAGTGGGCTGGCAGGAAAGCCATGGTACTGAGAGCTCTCAGAGTAGCCAGAGAGCCAGAGGCTGTGACTCACTGGGAGAGGCTGCACAAAAATAGGGCTTTCAGCAAGGCCCACAGGAATTTCTGCAGGGAGATTCTTCCCCTAGAGACAGGCAAGGGAACTCGCCTCACCTTTCCCATCAGGGAGCAGATCCAATGACTGCTCTGCCAGAAGAGGAATTCACTATTGTCCAGCTGGTTGTTTCCAGTCTCGCTAAAAATGGGATCACAGGAGACTAATTGCTTCACTGGAGGAAAAAAAAAAGAACTAGTCTGGAGTGACGGAATTATTTTGTAGACTGTTGTTGTTTGGGTTTGTTTCCATCCTGGCTTAACGAGCATTAATGACTTCAGATGGGGGGAGGAAAGCCATTAGGGAGAACACAGTCCACACAGCTACCTCTGGCCCAGCACACACTTCTGTCCCAGCCAGCCTCTACAGCTCTGATGGCATCTCTCCCTCCTCCAGCCCTTCAGAAAGCAGGAAGGTGGCTGAGAGCAAGGGGAAATGTTAATTTTCCCCTTTTAATCGGCTTGACTGGAAGTGCCAGCCTCCCTGCAGGATCAAATACTTGAGCATGTTAGCTATGCTTAGCAGCATCTCCAGAAAAACTGCTGTCCCTCCTCAATGGCAGAGAAACAAAGGGAAAACGTCCCACAAGAATGGATGCTTCTGGCAGAAAGCAGCAAGAGCCTGTGAAATAAAGTTTGTTTGTTTTGTTTGCGGAAGCCACGCTAAATCTTGAGACTCATTCTGGTGTCTGGAGAGACTGAATGAAACCCAAAGCCAAGACAGGTAATTAATGCTGACATTCCTCCTTACATAACAGCACTGGGACAGACACTCACTTGGCCAGTGCTGTGCATGGCTGTGCCAGCACAGCCCGAAGAAAGCCTGGGAGCAAGCAGTGCCTGTGCTACACCCAGAGGCTCCAAGCAGCCTTACATACTGTGGGCTTCAGGGAAATAGGGATTGTATGGGAATGATGTGCTTGTTTCTATAACCCAGCTCTACTGAAGGACAGTTGTCTTTTAACTGCATCCCCCAGGGAACAGGGGAACAATCTGAACTACCCCAAAACCACAGCAAGGTCCCAAGGAAGACACAGGCAGAGCAAAGACTTGGAAATGTTAGGAGCTTCCCTGAAGAAGAGGTGGAGAATTTCAGCATGAGCCTGGTTGTAAGACAGCAAAGAGAAAGTAGGGAAGGCTCTCAGGCAATCAAACAGTGACTTCAATTGCCCTGTCCTAGACATGACAGAACATGAGGTACCCAATACTCCATGCCACATTTAACTCATGCACGGACAACAGCTAGGCCTCCAAAGACCATCCTCTCTCTTCCATGTGTCCTCATTCCAATGTCAGCTTACTGGCAATATTTGACATTTGCTGCCCTGCTTCCTGGCCAGCAGGGATCCAGAGATGCTGATGCTGGGAAGCAGCACCCAACAGTTCTGGCAGGAACTTCTCCTGACCATCCTGTGGCTTGGGAAAACTGTCAGTCCTGAAGGAGTCCAAGGCAGCTCTGAGTGGAGATGATGTGGGGCAGTAAACAAGGCAGGCTGCAAGGCAGTTTCCCATTGATTTTATCACATCAAATAGCTGTCCTTCCCCCGGGGCCACCCCTGTCAGGGCAGTCACCAGTTTGAGTGAGCAGGGCAATTTCACAAGATCAAAAGAGTGCAGGGGGATCTATGACATAGAGACTTTTCCACGCATGAATCCAAATTCAGCCCACTCAAGCCGCAGATGATCTGTGGCTTTAGGGGTTTGAACACTGGGTTTCCTTTGCTCTGGCTCATTTCCAAAACTCCATGAGTTCCAAGAAGAAGCACAGTTTAGTATTGCCTTTTCTGAAAGAAGACAGGGAACTATGTTTCAAGTGGCTCAGTCACTGATAAAAGATATTTATTTAACAGATAGGGTGCCACAAAAGCTTATTTGGTCATTTTCTCTTTGTGTAAGGATAGGAGAAAAAACATCAATTCAGGTGAGAGTTACACCAGTCCTATCTCAAACCTACCATCAGCAGAGCTGCCATCCATGGGCCACTCCAACGTCAAAATTAACTCTGCAATGCGAGGCATGGTCTGGCTGCCTGAATCTCCCCTGGCTTGCTGCATCCCAAGCAGCACAAAGGACACTGAGACCTGTCACCCTCCTGTGGGGGTTGGCCCTGGCCCCAGAGAGACCCCAGCAGGAGCAGGACTGGCAGGCCCAGCTCTGGCTCCACGCTCTGTGCTGCTGCAAGGGTGGAGTGGCTGGGCACTGCTGCCTTCTGACCTTCCCAGTGGGTGGACTATCTCTTTGGGAGCTTGGCCAGTTGGCAGGAGTCACAGCTTCTCCTTGGCTTTCTCATTTATCAAGGCCAGACAGAGTAGCAAGAAATAGGAGTCAGCTGCCAAGGTTTTTGCTCCCTCTGTGCTCAACAGGGTCTGAAGGTAGAAATTCTGGCTGTTAAGCTTCTGTTTGGGCACCAAGTTTCAAGCTACTGCTGAAAATATATGAGAAATTATATGAGTAATACTGGAATGGAGAGCTCCAGCTATGGATGAATGGTTATAAAGTAAAAGGGAAAAAAAAAAGAGAAGGTGCAGGAAATGTCAAAGGTTACACTAAGTTGATAAGATTGTGTCAAAATCCCCAAAGCATAGATAAGAATACAATTCCTCAACTTATGGTTGAGAGATACTGACAAACAGAAATACAAAGCACACTAATTCAACTTTTAGGCACGAGTCAACAAGGACACGGGACCCTGCTACATTTTCATGCCCAGGTAAATGTCAAAAGGAACGTAACAAGATCCAGAGAAGGGAGGAGAAAACCCAAAGCCTGCTTGCTAAATGTCACACACCAGCTCAGACTCTTAGCACAAGTGCCACAGAGTCTGGACACTGAGACACACTGCAGCCTCACCACCACAGCCCAGGCTGGCTGACTGGAATGTCCTTGGAGGGTCTGAAGGGACCACTTCCTACTGCCCCTGCTGCCACCCAGGTTTGCACATGGCATAATGTCCCCCTGCTACCTTGCACAGCTGCCCCTGCTTTTCCCAGTTTGCCCCCTCCTCCATCCCCTTTCCTTCTCCAGCACAACAACCAAAGATGGCATGACCCACTCTGGCCAGGCACCATGACAAAAATGCCTCAGATCAGAAATGCTTCAGATGGCGATGCTCACATCCTACTGGATAGACTTAGCCATGGCAGTATGCCTGGATCAGGGATTTAGCTAGTAAATAACCTCTCCTACTTGGAAGTCATTTTCTTGATTCATGAGCACTCCCCTACCACGCTGCTGAGAGATTTGTGAAAGCAGCTCTGGATGTTAATAATAAATGGTGCTTGTGAAACTTTAATTGATTCAGAAGAAATCAGAGCTCAGAGGATCTCCGTGGTTCTGAATATATCACATTTGTACATGGCTGAGGCTTGAAGGCTTGCTCCCCTTTCCATTGTTGTCAGCTGGAATACTGCTACTACTTCAGTGGAATAAGAACCAGGTAATACAATTCCAAGATTAAATTGTGCCCTCAGGCACAGCCTCATAAAAGGGGAGGTTCTCCATCCTATTAACAGCAAAGGTGCCATGACTCAGAGGCCAAATGATGAGTAATGCCTTCCCCTTGCTCCATGAGAATAGGCCCCATAAACAGCATCCTGGCCTGCACCAGCAGCTAAGGACAAGCCCCAGCACCAGTTCAGCTGGCACACAGAGGGCAGAAACAAAGCTGTGCCCACCATCCTGCCCAGGGTACCAGTGGCAGAAGAGGGAATTCTCTCCCACAGACATTCTGAATAGTAAAACACTTATTACTGCAGCACTACCCTGTCATAGTTGAGATTTTCCATTGTGTTACTATTTTTAGTTTATATCTGTATCACTACAGGCAGCTCTGAAATAGAATCTATAGACAAGGTGTGACAGTGATGCACCACAGATACTAGAAGTTGCTGGATGGCTTTACAAAATTTCTCTGCTTGCATAAAAGCAGAGTAACCCACATGCTCCCTGGCATAAAGAACAAGATCTAAACATTGGGATTATTGACCAAGGAAACATCAGGTGCCAATCTCGCTCCAGCTAAAAGAGTAAGTCAAATTCTCCCTGGCTAGCTACAGCTGTTGCTGCAGGCCAAATATTTCAACACAGAGTATCTCATTGTGTCCCTCACAAATACAGCAACTTCACTCACTGCAACACGTTGTGATGCAAGAAATCTTCCATTTCAGCAAGTCAGAGGAGCAGATGCAACAGCATTTTGTCAGCATAATCCTTCTTTCAAGAAGTTATACAAAACATTTATTAAGGTTGACAGAGAGACCTTTTCCCCAGCTATATATATCAGTCTCCCTAATGCCAACCCAGGGCTCATGTTCTCAGAGACTGGCACTGAAAGCTTCCTTGTTTTGAGATGGGTACAAAGATCAATAAAATTACTGGATTAACACTGGGCAATTCTGGAGATCTCAGAGCAAATGTTTCCAAAATCCGCGAAATCATATACCTGAATGCCCTTGGTATCAGGGAACATGTTAAAACTCAGATGAGCAGCTCCAGCTAAAAATATAACAGTAATATTTAGGGGCAGTTTTTAAAAATAAATTTTAAGTAACATAAAATACATTTCTGTTTTTATGTTTTCTCCTTCTGATGACCTTTATGCCTTTAAAATAGAATGAAAAGAGCAGGAAAGACAGCAAACCAGTATTTTTGTAGTAATGTTTCTTAGTTTCAAAAGTTCTAATCTAAATATTCCCTGGTGCTCTGGGACTTAAAGATTGAGCCTAATTCTGGTTTCCAAATTTCCTTTCTTTGCAAACTTGTCTGTAATTGTTACACATAGCTATTTCTTAATTGCATCTGCATGCTCTTTAATTGTGAAATGCCTCCATGAGGATGTATTAGTCACAAAAGGAATGCCAGAACACAACTCACATCTAATCACTTATCCCCTCCACAGATGAGCAGTACTGCTTATTTTTGTTGCACCAGCACCAGAATTCTCAAACAACACTGAGCTCTCATTGCAAGCATTCACTAAATGAGTCTGTGCCTGTAGGACTTCACATATTTATATATGCAAATGTAGCAGCTACACCAAAAAAGAGTCAAACTATGAGAGACTGGCATTCAGGCAAAGGTTCTCCAGCCTTGGGGCAGGTGGATGAACTACACAAACTCTTGAGGCCCCTTCGAGCTGGGGTTTTTAATGATTTATACAAACCCATTATGTGCAGGGTTTGCAGGTTTCAAATCAGTCCCTTTAAATAACCATAAAGGAAAAGTAGACACTAGCAGAGGCAACAACTTCTGTGGGCTATTCAGTAGTCCTTAGTCATGTGGAAAGTTCCACCAAAGTTCACAGACGATATACAGTGGAGTCAATGGGGCACAGAGATCTGATCTGTGGATCTCAAAACAGGACCGCTCTTAGTAAGCATAACTGTAAATCAGGACTAAACTGTCCTGCACTCTGACTGATTAAACATGACACGGAAACGTGAGAGCCTGGGTTTTTTTTTCCTCTCTGCACTTTCCATTTGATCAAGTGCAGAGAAACAACCCTTTAAGCACTGCATGCCAGAGGCTGTAAAAGAGCCCATCTCACAAGCCTGCAAGAACCACATCCGATTGGAAAACTCTGTGGAAGATGCACTGTCTAGGAGCACAAATCAGTCTACACGAGCTGTCAACTGTCAGGTAAGATAGCCACAGACATCACTACACTCCTGACCCTCAGACACATCCCTTTATGTTTTCTAAAGCTGAATGAAGCATTTCCAGAGACTCCAGCATGAAAATTCCTCTTCTACACTAAGCAGTTGTTGTAGGGATGGGACTGCTGGTGGGCTATTCTGTGCCAGTTTGCAGCTTTTAGCTGATTTGCTTCACTCATTCACCAGATAATCAGCTTATATTTCATCCCTTCTGCTGCTCCCAGAACACAGCACATCATTTTGCTCTGCTTACATTTATATCCACTCTGGTCTTTGGGGCCCCAATCCCACACAGCACTGAGCCTCAGAGCTCTCCCAAATAGAGTTCTTGAAGTGACAACGAGCAGATCCCACAGCTGAGGTTATGGAGACTCACCTTGGCACTGGTGGAGTTGTTTCCCACCCTTTCCTTAGATGCAAACAACTCTGCCCACACAGCTGAATCCATGGGGAAGAGAGGCATAAAATACATCAAATCAGCAAAGATTACCTACAGAGGCATCGACTGTAGCACATTCAAGCAAAAACTTTCACTGAGCAATAAAACAGTTTGTGTTGGAAGGCACCTTAAAGATCAACTCATTCCAACCCCCACTGCCATGGGCAGGGACACCTTCCCTGTCCAACCTGCCCTCAAACACTTCCAGGGATGGGACATCCACAACTTCTCTGGGCAACCTGTGCCAGAGCCTCAGCACCCTCATAGTAAAGAATTTCTTTTTAATATCTAACCTCAATCTACCCTTCTTCAGCTTAAGGCCATTCCCCCTTGTCTTATCACTGCATACCCTTGCAAAAAGTCTCTCTCCAGCCTTCTTGTAGACCCCTCTCTTATGTATTAGAAGGCTCCTATCAGGTCTCCAGGCTGCTGTAAGATCTTTCTCTTTCAGAAAAGCTTAAAAACACCTCATTGAACCAAAGGCTTATCTTTAAGCAAAGCTTAAAGATAAGCCTTAAAGAAAACAAAGCTATTCACAGCACCTAAGCAAACCACCAGTAATCCCTGGACAGCCCCCCAGCCAGCCCGCTTGCCTTGCAGAGCACTGCTGCTATCAGTCACAGATCCAGTTGGACTGATCATTCACCTCCCTGAGGAAAGCCCCTTGCCTTCAGGGGAAACAAGATCTGGCTCCAGATGTGAAAAAGGGCATGAGACAAGAATAAACAAAATCACCGGTTGCAAAAAAAAAAACACCAAACAAAAAACCAACAACAAAAAACAGCAAAGAGTGAAGGAATGTAGACATGAGGAATCCCATGTCTACACTGTCTTGACCCATGGAAAAAGCAAACAGCACACTAATAAAAGTTGCTCTGTTAACAGTGGCTGTATGTAATTAGGAAAGGCATTCAGCATCTGTTTTCAGCATGTAATTTTTAATTGATTTTGCTGAAAGAAACCTTAGTGTTGTTTCAGTTAACAGCAGTCTTTCCAGCAGAACTGGTCTCCATAAAAGGCTTATGTAAAGCTTCCTTCAAGGGTCACAGGCTCATTGTTTGAATTGGCAGAGAATTAACCTGTTGCAAAAAGCCCATTCCCTATAAAAGCCAAGAGTCATGAGACACACAGCTGCAAACCTGATGGGTCTCCTCCACCAAGGAAAGGTGATGAGTTCAGAGACCTGGCCAGTATCCAGCAATCTTTCCAGATCCCAGAGGAGAAAGTTTTTCGCTGCCATAAGAAGTCCCCCACACACTAGGGAGATGCTCTCAGGTAACACACAGAGGAGTAAACACTGCCTGTTAATATGCTTATCTTATTTTCCCCAAGAGCTGGAGTTCAGCCCCAAGGCCAGACCATGTTCTCATCTGGATAATTGCATAATTATCTTTTGCCTTCCAAAAGGACCACGCGTCCTATTAAACACATGGAGTCACAGGACCAGCACACCAGAGCACAGGGACTCTTTGCACACCATCCCACATCCAGAGGTGTGACAGGGCACCAGCAGACCCCCAACATCTCCAGAGGGGTCAGCTGCATTAGAAACATCAATACAGACACAAAGGCAGTGCAATGAGCTGACCAGCACGAGCCCTCAGGATAAACACAAGGTTCTTCAGCCAGCCAATAACCAGCCCTTCTCACCAGCCTTTTAGCTCCTCTGGCTCCTGGTCAGCTACATTATCTCCATGCTACACCACCTGTAGCCTTAAGGATGGATCTGCCCCTGTGCTGTGCCGAGCAGTGAGCTGAGGCATGGAGGTGCCCCTGTTGTCCAACTCTACGTCTCAGGCGGGCAAAATCACCTCTAAAGCACAGGGTGAGGAGCTGACACTGTGTCCTGCATGCTGTATCACCTCTGCAGGCAGTGGATTCTGAAGAGACCCTCTCAGCCCAGGCACCCTGCTAGTGAGACATATTTGCAGAGAGAAAGGTTTGTCATAGAAATTAAGGCTGTGCCACTAGGCTGGGCTGACTGCTTTGTGTTGCCTTTAGAAAGCTCTTACTGTACTTTACTGTAAACCTCGAAGCTCCCTCCTCCAAAAAAATCCAACCCCACAACAACCAAATTTAAGGAAATACTTGCATTTGCCCTCAACACTCAAGTAGGTGACCTTGGCACGTGGATCTACCCACTCCCAAAGCTGTACATCAGCCTGTGCCAAGGTCTGAATTTGAGGGCAGCAGGGCAGACCAGCCATTTTTACAGTAGTGCTACACAGAAGGAAACTACCTGCTTTTAAAAGAAACCCTTACAGTCATCCACTATCTCTTTGCTTTTTAGCAGACTGGGAGTGGACCAGCTCCCTTGTACTGAGTAAGCCACTGTACAACCTAATTCTGCTCAGATATGCTGCTTTGTTTTGTTCCTGGCATGCACAGAAGCCAAAATATGCTTCCCCTACTCTGGGAACTGCTGAACTGGAAAGTGAAAGCCAGCAAGAGTTGCCTCAAGAAAAATAGCACATACAGCTATTAGAAAAAATGACAAACCAACCTACCTATCTGCAGCAGAGCCCAGCACAATAATTTCCTTTAGAAATAATCTTAGAGAAAGCAGCAGTGCACAAATATCACCCTGTGAGCAAAGATTTTATTTACAATAACCATGATTATTACCTAACATTTTCCTGGCAGTATCCAGCATGAGCTGATCCCAAATCCATCCTTGTCCTACTCCTCTGTGGTTAGGGGTGCACAATACACTGTGGTGTGACACATTAAAAGATTGTTTTCATGTCTGGATGCATTCCCTCTATGATGGGCTAAGGAACCCCACTGTACTTGGTGATTTTTTTTTTTTCAACTATAAATAGGTGCTGCTAAGTTGACAGCTAAACCTCAGCTCAGGGCAAGACAGAGACCTTTCCTTGATAAGGCCAGAAAGCCATTTCTCCTTTGTAGTGCTGCAAATGAAGAGAAAAAATAAAGGTTTTTGAAACTGAAAGCTCTCTTTTAAATAGCCCCAAATACATACAATGTATGTTTATGAGACTCCTATTCTGGCCACAGCTTAGTAACAAAAAAGGAGTTTCCTCAAAATGAGGAGCAAACTCACTGAAAATTTCAACTGACTCGTAAAAACCATCCCATGAGAGAACTAAGCCAGCTATAAGTCCAGTTTTAAAATTAAAAATCACATATAGCCAAAGTGCATCACCTGCCTCAAAACCCCATTTTCAGGGACTTAGAGTAGCAATTGCAAGAATATTGCTCTACAGCTATTTCAAATTGCTAGTGTGTGGCTGAAAAAGGAGCCAATGAACACCTGATTTTAGCAGCCACCAGCACTGTCCTGCCAGGCCACAATGACAAGTTTCAGCTACTTCTTGATGAATTTTCAGTTCTGTCTCTCAAACCTCTCTAGCATTTCAAAGAACAGAAAACCCAGCTTTTGGCAGCACTTGTGGCAAGTGCAACTTGACTTAGCAGGAGAACACTCACTGCACTGGTAAATGCAGATTCTTTCCTGAACTGCTCAGCCTTGAAGAGGGCAAAAGAAAAATACAGCATTAAGTTTAAGCATTAAGTTAAGCCCAGAAGAAAAACAAAGGATGCAGAGTATTCTAGGCCAGCAACCCTCTTCCTGCACTGACCCTGGAAACCCAAAAAGAAGACACCTTGAAGAGCTTGTGGTAAACCCTTTCTGGTCAGGCTGTTCCTGGTGTCTCTGTCCCCTGCTCCCTAAGCAAGCACTCACATTCTTATCATAAAATCTGACCCAAACTCTCTTACACAAGTGCAGTGACTCCATTCAGAGCACCCCCTTCTATCCTGCACACTCCCTCCCAGAGCCCGGTGTTTGTGACCTGACAGAAGCAACCTCAGCTCAGTACAGCCCCAGCCAGCAGCTCTCTCCTCTTACATCCTCCAGAACCCCAACTAATTATAAGAAACCAAGTCACCCACCCCCCTGCAGATCTGCCCTGTGCAGCTGAAGCTACCTGACTCCACAGCTTAACCAGTTTCTCAACAAGATCAAAGCCTGTGCAGTTGTTCGAGGAGCTTTCCAATTATTCCTCCGGTTTCTATCATGAATTACAGCAGCACTTGAAGAGTGCCAAAACCCAGAGGGATCAGTTACTCCTGCCCTGTGACAGGCAGCAGGCTGGGGCAGACAGGACAAGCTGTAAGCACCAGGCATTACATTATGCACAGACCCAGTTTTGCTGCTGAGTGACTGACAATAACTACTGGATGTCACTATTTTAAGGATAATGTCATCTGCGTAATTATCTGGCAGGGTCTCTCCCCAGTGGCTGGCATTATTCACAAGGGAAGAATTAGACTGAAATCCAGCTGTAGAGTAAGGAGATTTGCTATTCTATACAGACAATCACTGTGCTTTAGGAGCTTGATACATAGGGTATCTATCACTAGTCATCTTCAGGGTCTCAGCACATGGAGAATATTAAAATGACACTCCTTCTCTATTTCACTGTGCCATATATGTCACATGAGTTCATACTTGAAAATATTTTTATATTCTCTGTCCTCACCTGACCATCTGTTTCTTACTGGAGGTCAAGCTAGGAAGAGACAGAGAAGCTGCTTTTACTTGACTGATCCTATCATCTCCCCATCAGATAGTAAAGTGCCCCTTGCACAGCCCCCAGCTCTTTGGCCACTTTAGCCCTCAGCTATTCTGGTTTTTGTGAGTTCAAACCTGAGTTTATCTGTCACGGGAGGATGTCCTGCTGACTGGGTTAAACTATGTAAAGTCCCAAATCAGATGACATTTGGCCCAACCCACAGAAATGGCATTAGCAGAGCTGGACTGGGATTGGAACTGGTTCCATCCTGCACCCAGGTCTGGATCCCAGCAGTACAACTGTAACCAAGCAGCAAAAAGGAGAGACTTGACATTATTCTGCATGCCACAAGTGGGACTGAGCAGGACTACAGCAGACTGTGCTCAAAAATGCATGCTTTGCTGCTGGACATCAGGTAACAGCATTCCAAAGAAAACAACAGCCTGTTCCTCCTCCCCAGCACTCTGGGCACAAGGATGCCAGAGGTGTTCTGTGAAGTATGGCAGAAAGAAACCTTTCTGTACAACCAGACTGTCTCAGTGCTGACACCTCCCTGCTCCAGCTGTCCTACTCCATTCCAGAAGAGGCTTTGCTCAGCCTCTGGGGCATGAGGGAGGATGCTGGTCAAATGGTGATGCTGGCCCAGGGAGGGCTCTGCACTGCAGCCTGGCTCTGATCCATGCTCTATGCCTTTATGCTGGAACTGACAGGGGAGCACTTCAGCAGCACAGAAAGGAAAAAATATAACCAAACTGCCCCCCTGAGTACAGAAAAATGACAAATAACAAAGGAGAGCTATGTATGGGAAACAGCTTCCTGAGAACAGCCTTGAGACCTCCAGTGGAGGCTGACACATGGAGGCAACAATGCTCCAGTCCTGCTGCAAACATAAAGATGCCAGACATGGACAGGAAGGAAAATCTCCTGCTATAGGACCATGGCAGGAATGAAAACACTTTTAGTAGCCACTAAAAGTGGCACTGATGAGGTGTGTGAAGAGATGAGTGGCACTGAATAGGTGTGTGAAATAGATAGGGTTTAAATACAGTAGCAACTGCAGGGAAGCAGAGGCTTTGGTGTGACCGGCACATATTAGCCTTGAAATAACATGGCACACTGTGGCCAAAGCAACAGACCCTTACATTCACCTCACAGAAAAACTGGGAACATTTCATTCAATGCCTGCCCAGAAATTTCACTCCCTCCTGGAAAGTGGTGCACCTTGGCCAATGTGCAGGGGGAATGTGGAGGGGGAGCTGTGATCCCAGCTGACAACTTGCTCCTGGGTGGGCAGCAAGTGATACTTCCTTATTCAACAGAAAAGTCCAGCTCTCATCTCAGCCCCAGGGGCTCAGACAGAGGGAAGCCATGAATGCAGAGCTCACCGGTAAATGATGCCTCTTCCATGGAGAAACATGAGGGCTGAAATAATTTCTGCAGCGTAGAACCGGGCCCGATCTTCGTCGAAGCGCCGCGACTTCTGGATGTGGAACATCAAGTCCCCGCCGTTGACGAACTCCATCACGAAGAACAGGCGATCCTACACGCAGGCAAACACAACAAACATGAACAGCATTCATCACCTCCTCGCTCAGGCTTGGAAAAGTCTCAGTAAAACTATTATCTCCCAATGAAAACAGATTAAGTAAGCGTGAGACAGTGTGTAGGGGAAAGGCTGTTTTTTTTCAAGAAAAATCAAATCAATACCAAGAAGACCTGTTAGTACCTCCTTGCCCTGCACTCCTCCCAAAACTTTTGACCCTAGTTGTGAAATGAATCCCTGTTCATATGTGGATTGGGCATGTTAGTAAGTGTGTGCTCATCAGTAATCAGCTCCCATTGGGTTTCTCTGAATTAGCCTCAATCAGCAGGGAATGATGCCCCTTCGTCAGTACTGTCTGAGCTGAGCGGCACAAGAGAAATCTGCAAAAAATCACTCACTGCCTAGTAAACACCTCATATCTCTGGGGTAAGCTGCTCCATAACACAATGTACATAACCAGACTGCAGCTTCACCACAACAGCACAACATTGTCTCGAGGATATCCCAACATTACTTCTGGAGAATGTGGGCTGTTTTCCAGGATGGGATTTCCTGCCCATGGCAGCAGCTTTTTGGGCCCTCAGGTTCCAGCTTTCCTCTGATTAACCTGCAGACACCTCTGGGGAATAGAGGAACTGATAAGGATGAAGTATAAATAAAAGTTTCTGCTGAGCAGAAAAGCAACCTGTTTGATAAAGTTCAGTTCATTAACCACAGCTGGTTAGTCTCTGAGGTTTTTTTTTTTGGCTTTGTTTTGGCTTTTGCAAAAGCCTACAGATAGGGAGGCACTTGCTTAAGCTGTGTGCTCAGCAGTGAGTAGGGGTTTCACATGTGTTCACTTGATTGTGAGAGGAAGGACACAGAGAGATTTGGCATAAAAATAAATCCTGGAATTGTTGGCATCCAGTTCAAAAATTTCTCTCAGCAATTGTTTCAGGACTTTCAGTATTTGTTGTTTCAGTTTTCCTCTGAATATCAGGAACAAGCAGATTGGAAAACAGGCATAGAATTCAACTGAGATCAGCCAGGCTTTTAATGGTAATATTTGCCCTTCTTTCCCACAAGCCTCTCCCCAGGTCTGATGCTAATTATCTACAAGCTACTTTTAAACCCTCTCTAAGTTTAAGAGGATAACCATTGTCGTGCTCCACTTTCTGGCAGCCAGCCAGCTTGAAATGACTACTGGTATTGACATCTTGAAATGCACATGGCAGAAGAAAAACAACCAGAAATTCCCTAATTTCTTAATGGACATGAGCAGGAAAGCAAATGGCTTGTAACACATGAGGACAGCTTGCTTTGCATAGCCAGCCTGGGCTCTGCCCAACAGCTCCTCCTGGGCTCCTTCCAGAAGGTAAAGATCATTAAATCATAGAATCATCTGGGCTGGAAAAGACCTTTAGAGACCACCAACCACTAACCTGAATCTACCAAGTCCACCACTAAACCATGTCCCCAAGTGCCACACACCTACATGTCTTTTAAGTACCTCCAGTGATGGTGACTCCACCACTGCTCTGGGCAGACTGTTCCAGGCAGCTTGACCACCCTTTCAGTGAATAAATCGTTCCTAATATCCAATCTAAACTTCCCCTGGTGCAACTTCAGACCATTTCCTCTTGTCCTGTCCCTTGTTCACTGGGAGCAGAGCCTGACCCCCACCTGGCTCCACACTCCTGTCAGGGAGTTGTGCAGAGCCACAAGGTCCCTCCTGAGCCTCCTTTTCTCCAGGCTGAGCCCCTTCAGCTCCCTCAGCTGCTCCTCATCAGACTTGTGCTCCAGACCCCTGCCCAGCTCCACTGTCTTTCCTGGACACACTCCAGCACCTCCATGTCCTTCTTGCAGTGAGGGTCTCAGAATTTGAGGTGCAGCCTCAGGATTGCTCCCAGCACTCTCACAACACTACTGCAGCACCAAGGCCATGTTTTGAATGCTTCTCCAGTCCATATAAACAACACCACCTCATTGTTTCACTCTGTCTTTATGAGAGGGCACTGAAAGACACCCGAGCTGGCTTGTCTAGCCAGAGCAGTGTGAACAGTGCAAACCCATCACCAGCCTTGGCTCTTCAGCCCATATTAGCCCTCTAATGCCACATCTCCACTGCAGATGGTTAAACTCAGTCTGGCTGTGCTGTGCCTGTTTCTCTGGCTGCAGCACAGGTATCACCTCTGCCTTGCCAGTCAGGCTGGCTTTTACATCTGCTTGTTATTCCTTCCCACCTCCTTCCTTGCTGATCCCTCCACATGACACGTGCTTATCTAGCCCAGCTTGTCCAGGCATCTCCTCAAGCTCATACTTAAAAAGAAATCCCTCTTGCCAGATCCCCAACAGGAAGCAATTTAATTTACCAGCAGCCTGCTGAGGGATGGTGTGTGTATTTATCTAAGTGATACATATGCCTGTATAAACATGCATGCACTTAGGTGAACACACATGGAGTTCTACTCCTTTCTTAAAGGTGACCTTCAGGGAAACAAAATTAACACTATCTTAAAACACTTATGTCCAGCTTCTCCAGAGCAGGCAAAACTCCACGGCCCACCTCAGACTTCTGGCTGTACTCATCTTTACTCTGATGCTTACAGAAAGACACTACTTCTTTCTCAGATGTTCAGGTAAGCACCAAAACAGCTGATTTTAAAATTCACATCACTGCTGCCATGGAATGAGCAGCTTTTTGCTAAAAACTGTTTTTGCTTCAGACTAACTGCAGACTTGAGCAAGTGTAACTGCAGGTGTTACATGGTCACACCCACCCATGGGGTCATTTCATTGGTCAAGCATAGATGCAGAACTTTGGGTTACTCCATCCTTTAAATTATTTTTTTCAATTTATTTTAAAGAGGTCCAGCTTATTGTCTGCCCAGTTTCCTAACACTTAGAAATCTCACAGGGCTGCTGAAGAAAGAGCAGGATAGGTATTACAACTGGTTTATAACGCAGCATTTGTGCACTGGTCTGCTACATGCCTGGTATTTGGAACAAGCATTTGGAAAATCAGCACTAATGACCATCCTTTGGGGAAAAGCATCTAAAAGCCAGGCAAGGCCTTCCAGTTATACTCTTAAGGAAGATTATCAGCTTGCAAAACTGCAAAGACCAACCACTCTCCCAGGAATCATTAAGAAATAAAATAAACAGTGGTATATCCTATTAAAAAAAAAAAAAGAAAAAGAGGAGGGGAAAGAAAGAAGGGGGAAGGAAAAGAAAAGAGGGGGAAAGAAGGAGGGAGCTGGAGGGAAGGGGGGGAAGAGGGGAGAAGACAGAGGGAGGGAAGGGCAGGGGGAAGAAGGGAGAAGAGGGAGAAGAGAGAGGGAGATGAACAGAAAAAAAGAAGACAATTTGCAGCCAGAAGAGTAAGACTGAGTAAATAACTTAAGAAGGGGCCAGGAAAAGTAAATCTTAAAACAGCAGATAGTTCAGACACTTCCAAATTTGACCTGACTTAAGACTCAGTTTTGTGTCTCCTCCTTTCTTGGGGACTACCAGTGGGAATTAGGAGGAGTTGAAAGCTGGATTGTTTTTTGACAGGGCCCAATGCTAAACTCCTCACGTGTCTATTTTTCTATTGTGCTTTGCCCAGAAGTCTGCCTGATCTGGCATCTCTGTTTGACGTGGTGAGAAAGGAGCATTTGAGTCAACAGGAAACAGTGACACGAAAGGCTTCACAGCAAGGGGCAGCCACAGGAGGAAATCACATTGCACCACTCCTGGACTGGGATCAAGATGAATAAACTCTCAGAGCAATTGTTACTGTAAATTAAAAAAACACTTGGAGGAAACAAAATCCATGGCATCAGGCAGGTTTATTTCAAGGCTGGCCTACATGTAGAGATTAATCCTGTCAATTTTCAGACAAGAGAGCTGTCTTTTTTATTTGTCTTGGCTTTTCTAAAAATTTGTTTCTTTTAATTTCAGTTTTCCATCCCTATTTGTTCACCTATTAGCAGGGCAGGGGCTGTTGGAAGCACAGCAGTGCTTTACAGCAGCTATATATACCCATTGTATTTGTTCATTGTCTTAGGGGGTTTTGTGGGGCTTGAAGAAAGTCCCTGACTGCAAGAGCCACCAAGGACAACCCACACCCTGGTTACTGCCCCTTGCAAACACTAAAATCCATCTCAAGCATCACTTTAGCCCTTTGTCCTCACCAGCTCTACAACTGTTTTGGATTTTCATACCTTTCCTCTCTGTCACCACAGGGGACAAAAAAAAAAACCAACCAGATTTTATTTAAAGAGAATCCTTTTTCTCCCTGTGCCCAAAAAGGACAGTGTGATGGCCAACTTCTACCCTCCTCTTCTTAAAAGTCATAGCTGACGTCCATGTACAAGCCACACAAGACCAAAGACCTCCTGGGAGGTTACCAATCACAAGGGTCCAATTTTCTCCCACAAAAAAATCAGCCTGGCTCAGGAATTCTGCTTAATTTGCTTTTTTTTTTTTTTTTAAGAATTCATGCACACAACTCCTTAAAAAATCAGCTTTGGGCTCAGTCTGAGTTCACTGAAGCCAAAGGGCTTCCCCAAGAAAACAGTCATTTTTCTCTGTTTTGGTAGCTCATGCTTTGCAGAGCAGAAGGGAGGTTTTCCAAATCATCCTCAGAGACAGCTGTGTCGCTGCTTCCCAGAGAAACTTTACTGTTTCCAAAAACAGTAGCAGGGCTTAGGGAGCTTGCAAACAAATTATTACAAGCTAATTACAAGAGCTAGCAGGCTCTCTCAGTGTTCCAAATGTTCTCCCTCTGTGGTCCACAACCCCCACACAAAGCAAATCTGCCCTAGGTCCTGCTGAGAGAGGGCAAATAAACTGTGATTTCTCAGTACTGAGCTCCAGAAAGCCACATGTCCAACTGCCCAGCAGTGCAAGTGGCCATCTGGATCTGGGTCAAGGCACTGCAAAGCACAAGATCCAGAGGAGGAATAAGAAACAGGTTTGTAACTGAATATTTATTTTTGTAGGACTAACACAGTCATGCCCCATTCTTAGATGCTGGTCTGTGAGGAAATGCCCATCCTCCATACCCAGGCCTCCACAGAACCTATGAATTCCTGTTGGAAATGCCTCCCCTCCATACCCATGCCTTGATAGCATTCACAGATTCTATGAATTCCTGTTGGAAGTGCTTTCCCTCCCTTGCTGGGGTTCTTCAACATCCTCATGAGGGAGGCAGAGGGGCAGGCACTGACCTCTCTGGTGCCCAGTGACAGAACCCAAGGGAATGGCTTGAAGTTGTGTCAGGGAAGGTTTAGGTTGGGTATCAGGAAAAGGTTCTTCCCCCAGAGGGGGGCTGGCCACTGGAACAGGCTCCCCAGGGCAGTGGGCGCAGCACCAGCCTGGCAGAGCTCAAGGAGGGTTTGGACAATGCTCTCATGCACAGGGTGTGACTCGTGGGGATGGTGCTGTGCAGGGCCAGGAGTTGGACTCAGTGGTGCTGATGGGTCCCTTCCAATGCAACATATTCTATGATTCTATGATTCCATACCCAGCCCTTCACAGAATACACAGATTCTATGAGTTCCTGTTGGAAATGCCTCCCCTCTATACCCAGCCCTTGGACCAAGGCAGCCCTGCACCCCACGAGCTACCTGCTGCTCCCAGCTCCAAGGGCTAAGGAGAACAGGCTATCCAGGGGGGTTACACATGGTTTCAAACCCAGGGAGGATCACAGGTGTCCTATGAACAGCCTGACCATGAAGCAGTCACCCCAACAACCCTTGCACAAACACGTGTGTGAGCACAAGAGCAGACCTAATGAGCTCAGCCCCAAATTTCCAGACAAAGCCACCCTTGCTCAACTGCAACGGAGCAAAGCAGTGACTGATGCCAGGTGAAGATCTGGTCCTTTGATTTCAAATCACAGCAACCACATCAAGGAACCCCTCTGCCCCATGCTGGCTCAGATGGAACCCCATGCACGTGGCCCAGGACTCCCAGACAGAGAGGCAGCAGGTTTTACAGCCATCTGCTCACCGAGCAGTGCTGCTCTGTTGAGCTGTTCTTCCTCCCTGCTTCAGTGGCTGCAGAAGTGCCTGGAACCACTTCTGCCTCAGGGAACCAAGCCACAGATAGCACACACAGCCCTGGGGTTACCCAGATGAGGGCTCACTGTGTGATGCAGCTGAAAGGCTAAGAAAGGGAAGGTTTCTTTCTTCTGCTGGTTTTGGGTGGTTTTTTAAGCTAGAAGGAGGTGCAGTGAAAATTAAGCCAGCTCAGAATGGCCATAAGGTGCATGTGGTGTCTCCTCCGGGCTGGGCAGCTGGTGAACACATTTCTGAGAATCTCAGGTCACTTCCCCACACCAAGCTCGTTTTTAGGTCCTTTCATAAGGAGTCACCAACCTACATGAGGCAGTTATCAGTGGTTATCACCTCACCATGCTCTGCTCTCTGACGCTGCTGACAGTGGGCACCATGTACATTCACATGGCCCAGACAATCATGAACTGGCTCTTGCCACTTGCATAAATAAACTCTGCAGGGCCCCTCGGGGTGAAGGTGGCCCTGGCACTCGGGTGCACAGTGCAGCATCAACACCAAGCTCATTCCAGAGGAGCTCAACAACGACAACCACAAACCAGGATGAGCTAAGGGGAGTTGTGGGTTCCCACTTGCCCCAAGGAAAACAAAACAAAACAAAACAAACAAGCCCAAATCTAACTGCACCCTCCAAATTCCTGCCCCTATTTTCTTAACCACTTGGCTGAAATTTCAAGCTCATAGCTGGAGAGCTTTTGTAACAGGCAAATTCAGTCATTTGTCTGGAACAATGCATCTTCTGGGATATTCAAGTGAACCATACACACATCCTTCCTCCTTATCCCCTCCCTGCAAGACAGCCTAATTCACAGCATCGTTACACTATTAGCTCAACTAGAAACTTTTACACAGCATATGTGCAAAAGGATGATTATCCTGCTCACCTGTATCTGTTCCATTTGAAACAAGACCAGACCCAAATTAGAAAAAAAAAACCAAAACTCAGATAAGCCAACCAAATAAATACAAAAAATGTCTGGTTTTTTAATCCCAGTTAAAAAAAAGATACTTTGAGCATCACTAAAATGAAATATTAAAAGGATACAAAACAAATTGAAAGAAGAAGCAACACAAAATCTTCCCTGCCAGACCTTTTAAAATGGTAAAGAAAACTACATAAATACTCCTTCCCACCTGATAGATTAAAAAAATTCAAAGGACTGACTGAACTTAGAAGGGAATAAATTCAGAAATAAGGAACTAGAGTATATGACACTACAGACATTACCTGTTAATCAAAGATTTATAGGTCATCTGCGCCCCTCAGCTGGCTGCTGGCATCTTGGTGTCTTAGAAGAGAATAGCCCCATAAATACCATGCTTTTTTTACAGTCCTCAGTTCAAAAAGGCTACTGAAATTGGTCTTTTCAGTTTAGAGTGACCAACCTGCAACAGCTCTCCCCATTTTACAAAATACTCAGCTCTGCAATATGTGCTGGCTCAGGCAGGGCTAGGGAAGGCTAGAGCCCTCTACAAGCTCAGCCAAAGGTCTTCACAAAAATTAAGAGTGCCAAAACACCCAAAAGTCACTTGGAAACAGCTTGCTGTGATGATTTGTGAATCACCTTCTCACCTTAAACATCACCTGGAAAGCAATATGGATTCAAAGAGACTGAAACCTGAAGCACCACCAGCTCACACCTCAGTTAGTTACCTCTTCTCTGAGCTTACATTGCCTTTGTTTTTTTCTTCCCCTTCCTCCTCAATACTGACTAGCACCTGGCTCAGGGCTGCTTGAGAGCTGCTTCCATTTTGACCTCTTTTTATGCTGCAGCTTCCTTGATTTTAAGGACAAAAAATATTTGTTTCACATACTGTGGCTAACCATAGGCAACATACTTGGCTACCCTTGCACTGAGCTTGATTTGTCCAAGCTACAGTCTCTCCCCTAAGCCACTGCAGATGGAGACAGGCATTTATACCAGCTTCATGAAAATGCAAATATCCAAAGTCCCTCAACCATCTGGGGTCAGAAAGTTACTCTGGGGAGCTACGACACGACGATGGCAGCTGACCCTTCCAACCCTCCAGCTCATGTTTTCACCTCAGCTTGCATCGCCTCAGTGTGCAGCCCAAGCGTGGACATCCAGCAAAGTTCACAGATTAGAATCAGAAATGTCAGTCTGATCTAGTTTCACCTCCTGCCTGCAAAAAAAACCCTGGCCTCAAATGTTCCTGCAATGAGGTGACCACTGCAAGGTGTCACTGCAGATGTCAGAGAAAGCAGAGACTTTCCGAGCGTGCCTCGCACATCAGGCTTACTGACAGCTGGAACCAGCGTGCCAGCAAACACATCAGGGGCTTTTGGTGGATGTGAACACTGTCAAACCACAGGAAGATGCACTTTCGACCAGCCTGCCTTTATTCTGTGCTAGACAGGAGCCAGAGGAAAGCAGAAACTGGCTGTGCCTGCTGTGGTCACAAAGCCAACGTGAGGGCACACAGCACACACGCCTGCAGGATCTGCACTGGAGAGTGAAGGGGGAGAGAGGAAATTCCCCTGTACCTCCCTGTCCAAGAACCCCCCAAAAACCAACTTGCCACCCCAGGTAAAGAACAACTTAAGCTCCTTCAAGCCTGACTTGCAGAGCCTTCCAGCAGAGTGGCTTGGGGCTAACATGGGTGTCAACTCTCAAGAATAAGAGAAAAGTCTCAATGCCTGCAGAAAAGCATCCAAGACATGCATTTGGCTGTCACATGACTCCATGCACGGAGCTGTGCCTCCACAACATGGCACAGAGGGAATGCTGGGGGTTCAGAGCCTGGGAGTGCATCAAAGCCATCCTCTCTGCTCCCAAAGGGCTCCCTGCCAGTGACTTTCAAACAGAACATCAAAGAGGCCTCACTGCTGCCTGAACGCCCACCAGCACACTCCAAAGCACTTGTTCATCTCCCAGAGCCCTGGGAAGGCTGTCACTGCCTCTCCAGCCTCCCTCACCTCCACCACACCGGGCTCTGCCCTGTCACCCATCTGGTGACACTGGAGTGACTGGTGGACAACCAGACTGATGCTGGGGATCCCCTGGGGGGACCACAACTGAGGACTCCCCTGGACATACAAGAGCACTTAGACCTCCCCTGTGGCACCTGGGGGCAAGGGGTGGTTGAACTGCCACCTCTCAGTCCCACCCCTCTGGCTTGTGGGCCCTGACTTGAAAATGACACTCCTGTTGAAGGCTCCAGGTCAGCTCTAACACATCTAGGAGGTGAAATACAGGCTCATGTCTCTAAACAACTGGGTTACCCATGACAAGATGACCAGGCTGACCCTGGCAGAAGTGCCTGAGTGCCAGTGGAGACGTGGAGAAGCCTTCCTCTTCCATACTGAGAGCAGACATGAGCCCTCAGCCAGAAATGGGGACAAAAAGCTGCATGGCAAACAGCAGGCTGCCCTCATAAAATGGGACCAGTTCCATGACTATACTGTCCTGGAGTCCCAGGCCAGCCCTGCCTGGCTTAAATAGCACCCCTGCTCGTTATTATCTTGAAGGACGCTCGTTACAGAAAATCACATCCCGCTGCCAAGTTCTCGTGTCTCACTATTTTTGGAACAACAGGGGCAGGCTCTGAGCCTCAGCAACTGTCAGCAGAGCCAGAGGAAAAGCAAATCCATTTAACGATCAGGCTGGCTGACAGGACAGTGCTGGGAACAGCATCGCCTGGGGGACAGTCCCCTGGAAGGACCCTTTGGTCATGAGAAAAGGGATAAGGGCAATAAACACAAAACCCAGAAGATATTCAACACTGCTGGCATGGGAAGCTGATTCCCCCCAGCTCTCTTCATTCTCATGCATATGAGTGGAGACAAAAGGATTTAAAAGCAAACCACCTGTGCAGGAAGGATGACTCCTAAACCCCAAAGAAGACAGGACCTACTTACTGCAAACTGATTTTAATTAAAACATTCCAGGATTCACATTCCCCAGGATTATATTACTGACTTAGCTATTTATACATATAGCCTCTTTCACCCCTTCTAGGACAGTATTGTTGAGGTGTTGGATGACACCAGTGTCAGGTAAATGGAAACAAACACTTTTTGGTGCTTGTGACCCCTAATGCAGGATCCACGATTATCCACAGGTCCCAGCACCTGTCAGCAACTAACAAATTACTGGAGTAGAAGCGTAATCCTCTCTGGCACTAAAGAATTATTCTAAGGCCCTAGAAAAGGCAGATATAAATGGCTTAGGCAAGATGTAAAGCTCCCAAGGCAAGGGCTTCAATTAAAAAAAAATTTAAAATTTAAAAAAAGAGAGAGGTGGTGAGCAAGAAAGACCTCCCACAGATGCAGCTGAAACAAGATTTAAACTGCCCCCCTGCAATGGAACATCTGGACTCCTTCCTTGCCTTTCATAGGAAAGGAATCCAGAGGTGCAAGTCCAAAACTGCCCAGCCCAGTGCTGGGCACACAGATGGCTACATCCAGCCTCTGCCAGCCTGCTGAGCTGCTGAGATTTCATCTTTACGCTCTGAAAACTGTGACCCACAGCAGGCAGAGACAGCCCTTGCAGCTCCTACCACCTAGTGGCTGCAGGATTCAGCCCTGATGGAGCGAGGAGGCTGCCTGGAGGTCAGGCAGCCCCAGCCCACCCTGGGCAAATAAAGCTGAGCTTGCTGGCAGGCATCACTTAGGCTGCAGCTGAGACTAAAGCAGGCTCACACTGAGCACAGAGGCAGCACAAGAGAACAGAAAACCTTTCTGAAAGCCATCAGTGGCTAATGTAAGCTCAGAAAAAACCTCAGCCAGCTCTGAAATAGGCAAGAAGAAGTAGCAGCAGTATAGATGAACTCGGGTAATGCATTGTTGTTTTGGGTACTTGTGCCTGCTCAGCTAATCATAGAATCACACAATTGTTTGGGTTGGAAGAGATGTGAAAAATCATCTAATTACAGTCCTCCTCTCCTGTACAGGGACACCTTTCACTAGATCAGGTTGCTTAGAGCTTCATCCAGCCTGGCCTTGGACAGTTCCAGGGATGGGGCATGCCTGGAATAATGCTGCATTCCTGGCACCACATGACATCACACCGTGCAGCACAGACATGTCCCAGGCTGTTAAAGTCACCCCCAGGCTGCTTAAGCCAGGGGAAGAGTTTGCTGGTTTGGGTGGGAAATTGTACAAGAAACAGAATTCAAATGGCTCTGGATCCAGCCAAATTCTCAGATCCTATGAGTGCTCTGTTCTCAAACTGCAGCAGCATCTCAGGCACTTCCAAAAGCCTTCCTTTTGAGTTTCCACAATTTCATCTTGAACTGGGATGGGGAAGTCTGTAACTGGACACCCCTGTGTCAGGTGCAGCCTCACCAGTGCCAGGCAGAGTGGATAATAACTCTTCCAAGTTCCTGAAGCAGCCTGGTCCATAATTTAGCTCACATTCCATGGGGCTGCACTGCTGGCTCATACTGAATCTGGCACCTACCATAAGCCCTGTCTGCCTTCCAGCTGGGCTACTGCTCTGCCAGTCAGTCCCAGCTTGCCCTGATCTTATGGGATCAGGCTTTGACTTGGCCTTGACAAATCGTAAGAGGCCTCAAAATGGCTAGGTCTTGAAAAATTCCCAAAGGCAGGCCCTGTAGGTCATTATGTATCCAGGATCTCCATGGCAGACTGGAGCTGTGTTTTGTTTTTTATAACATTAACCATTAATACCACATTTTAAGAGTCTGGGCTGTAACTGTGATACATGTGATGTGGTTTCCACAGAATTGCAAACTGGGTATTTGTGCTACCATGCCCCCAGTCCATAAATTTTTAAATATGGCTGCAGGATGACATTTTGACTAAGTGGTTACTCTTTTTATATCTATAATGGTTTATATATATAGATATCTTTTTCTGCAAGGTCTTGTTAATGGAGGGGATATCCCCATGCCATACAAAGAAGAAACCCCAAGTTTGTTTCAGCCTGGTTAAGGACTGTGACCAGTGAATACCCTGGTGTTGCAATAATTTCTCTACCGTAGCAAAGGGGTTTAATTGTGCTTTTATAAGCAATTTAAATCTGGTTATTCTGGATTGAAGTGGGTGTCACTGAGTGCAGACCATGGGCAAAAGACGTCAGAAACCACCTTAATTGAAATCTGCATTTTTTTGTAAACAGTTCCCCTTTTTTGTGTTGTTCACCATCAGAGGGGAAGTGGTTTTCTGTTACAGACAATCCAGACAAGTGGGATTCAAGTAAAAGAGGAACCCAGGAAAGACTGGAAGTAGCAGGGTCCTGCTACACAAGCACCACTCCCTTGGCACCATTTCAAGACTGACCAGCTCTGTGCTCAGGGCACCAAGGGCTGAGGGGTTCTTCCCTCTGCTCCTCTGATGACAAGCTGCTCCAGAAACTCCTGTTCCAGGCTGCTGTTCTGTTTAGCAACCTCCTTTTAATTTCCAGTCTAACTGTACCCATGGCCAGTCTAGACTCATTTAATCTTAACCAGCATCTTGACAGCTTTGTTTCCCTCCTCAGTGTTCGACGTCTGCAGACATCAATCAGATCCTCTTTTTGCTTTCAATTTGCTAGTCTAAACAGGCTGAGTTCTCCCCTTTTCTTCCTCTTTGCAAAAGACTCAGCAATAACTTCACCAGCCCAGAAGACCTTGCCTGCACCCACAGCAGACTGCGTTCAGCTTTTCTGAACATGACAAACAGCACTCACACAGTGACCTTGAATCTTCCCTAAGCTCATAAGGAGCACTCTGCACAGCCCAGGAGCACACTTGCTGTTTTCACATCCACATGGCAAATTTAGTAAACAAAGCCATAGCAAAGGCCATAGCAATGAGTGGCAAAATCCACATTTGACCTCAAACACAACACATCAATACTGGACATTTCTGATATTTCAGGAAAGCCATTACGAGTTGAAATATCATGAAATAAAAGTTTCTTTGGTTACTAGTGACAACAGTGAGCTTTAAATTTCATTTCTGCTATACAGCACAGCTGCTCTGTAAGCCACATGAGCTGTGCATTAAATAAAACCCAACACAAACCACTCATTTCTATCAGATGAGTCTACCCAAAGGCTCCACCCTAAATGAGCACACTTCTTCACCTCCATAACTGGCTGTTGCATCACCCCAGTGAAAAGAGAAATGGGTGGGTGGCTGAATACATTTGTCTGCTCTTTTTTTGGTTTTTTTAAGGTATTTTGGGTTTATGTAGGAGGAGCAAAGCTGCAATTAAAAGGGCAAGTTTCTCCTACCTCTTGTAAGAGGAAAACAAGCTCTACTGCCCTTTAGCAAAGAACAAAATGCAACTGGAAAGGAGCCCAGGCAGTTTTGAAGAGCTACACTGCAGAAAATGCTTTGGTCCTAATAACAGCTTAACTGAGGGATTACCAAATTCACCTTGCCATACATGGCTGTGGCCTCTGCCTCCATCTCAGCCACTCCTCTCTGCACCACCCACACCAGCAAGAGGCTCCCAGCCACCAGCACACACCACAGGAGGCTCCCAGCCAGGCACTCAGCCCATGTTCTGTCCTCCACTTCGGTGCACAGGGCACAAGGGACAGCAATGCTGCCATTTGCCTTCCCTACACAAAAATAAACACCAACCATACATGGATCTGACTGAGTGTCCACCCCTGTCAGGCAGACCCTTCCCAGTAACCCCTGAAGGATCTTTTGTTCAGTTCTGATCAGTGTACAAAGGCTGGCAGAGACTGGAGGCTACCTCCGATTCCAAGTGCAAATCTTAAAGTTTGCAGAAAACTCAATGCAAATACAGTCTTGTTAAAAATTCAGGCAGCAACAGAGCACAGCCTGACACCCCAGAGCAACCAGAGGACACTGCAGGTGTGTAGATATTTGCACTTGGAAACATTCAATGGCACAGAGATGTTTCTAGGAACGACACAAAGAAAGGCTTTGTGCCTTACCAATTTGTTAGGAGCTTAGAAAAGGCCAGGATTTTGTTTGCCAAATGCCCAGCAGATGTTAGAGCACAGTGCTCTGTTCATCCTTTCTCGAGCAGAGAAGTTTCTCCTGAGTCTGAGGGGGACATTTATAACAGGCCAGGGGTCAAATACACAGCAAGGCTCCTCATGCCAGCCAGTGTCAGGAGGAAGGCTGGCCACTGCCTGGGCTATACTTACAGGAGTCTGGAAGCAACAGTAGAGCTTGGTGAGGAAGGGGTGGTTCCTGGCTAAGGAGAGGATGCGTTTCTCAGTCATGGTGCATTCCACATCATCATCCTGGAGAATGACATCCTTCTTCAGCACCTTCACTGCATACAGCTGCCCACTCTCTTTCATCTTGGCAAGCATCACCTAAACCAAAAGCAGTGTGAATGGCAAGGGCTGAGCCCTCTGTGTCTGGGCAGCACAGAGCCTCTCGCACCTTCCCAGGCTGCAAAGGTCAGTCACCTCATGGCCAGGCTTGTGCAGCAAAGTGAGTCAGCCTGTCAGCATCAGTGTACAATCAATGACACACAGTGCTGCCTGCAGCAGGCTGCTCTGGACAGAAATACCCACATGCTGCTCCTGTCTGGCACAGGGCTGGCTGGTCGAAGGTCACTCACTGTGCCAGCACAAACTGCCTGGGCAGGGCCATTCATCCCACCTCCCTCCTCAGTTATACAACTCAAACACACTCTTTCACATCAGCTTCCTGGCAAAGCAGAGAAACAAAACCACCATCTCACTATGTTTGAAACCACTGCCTTGTTGCCTTTAAAGGAAAAGTCTTTACACGCTCCAAGAAATGCTGCCCAAATGGGTGTTAACACACACTTGCAGCTCCTGGTATGGGCCCTGGCACGCAGCTGTTCCTTCAGGTGCTAACTTCTTTTTTGTGATATCCAAGTCTTCATTTTCCTGTCAGCTTTCTTTCTCTTCCCGTTTCTCCCTGCTCTCTGTAACCAACTTTGTTACACAAAGCAAGCACCGCTTAGTACTTGCTCTGGAGTACCACTGGACAGCCTGTGCACCATGTTATGAAATCACTTCACCTACCTTGGGGCTTCTTAAATAAGGAATGTGGTTTCTCACAAAATAGCCAGGAACAACTCTCACCTTTCCAAAGCTTCCCTTTCCCAATACACGAAGGAAGGTCAAGTCTTTGATCCCAAGTTTGCTTGCTGAACTTTCACTAATGTTGTTGCCATCCTTCAGGCTGCCTTTTCCCTGATGTTTCAATGTAGATCTAGAAACCAGTTTCTGTGGAAGAAAGCAAAGAAGTGACAATCTGCAGAGGAATTTTACTTCTGCTTCAGAGGTGCTCACAGGTAGTTAATCCACCAACCAGGGCATCTGGGGCCTTTCCAGGGGCACTTTATGGCTGCAGAGACAGAAAGTTGTGTTGGTATAATCACACAGCTGCCACTTGTTACCAGCCAAACTAAGCACTGCTCAGGGCTGTGCTGACATCTCAACATCAGCTCCTGATGTGGGCATTTCAGGTTGTAAACCCACTGCCCAGCACACCCCAGATAATCCCAGAATATGCTGAGTTTGGAAGGGACCCACAAGGATCACCAAGTCGAACTCCAGGCCCTGCACAGGACCATCCTCAATCCTTACTCCCCACAAAAAAAAAAAAAAGAGAATGAGTGGGGAAATGCAAGTTTTCTATCTACCAGCAAAGTAAGGAAGACTGCATAATTTCTGCAATAGGCAAAGTGCTGGTGAGATTTAGAACTCTAGCAGATCTCATCTGAATTTCTTGTTTCTACTTGATTTTAAGACCCTTACTCAAAGCCCAGTTCAGTGGGACCCCAACTCCAAAACATCTTTCTTCCACATTTGGGCTGCTGGCTTGCACCACTGCTCCAAATTTGGTGGAAAGCTGTTCATTCCCATGCCAGCACTGAGGTGCTGCATATTCAGCAGTTGTACCAGTATTAGCTCACATTTCTAGAGCTCGTAATTTTGAAGTACAGAAAGATGAAGCCAGCCTTCAGTGCCCTCTGCTCACAGCTCTCCAGGTATGCATGTGCATACAAACGAGCACTTCTATTCAGTTTATTGGTCTGAACAAAGTCAGAGGGACTTCGTGAGCTCCATCTTGTGACTACTTTGGTGTACAACAAAGTTCCTCCTGCACAGGAGACTTGTCACCATGGGCAAAGAACCAAGAGCAGTCACAAAGCACAGAGAGGTTTGTGTCAGAAGGGACCTTCAAGATCATTTAGTTCCAAATCCCTGCCATGGGCAGGGACACCTTCCACCAGACCAGGTTGCTCAAAACACCATCCAACCTGATCTTGACCACTTCCAGGGATGGGGCATCCACAGCTTCTCTGGGCAACCAGTGGCAGGGCCTCTCCAGGCTCACAGTAAAGAATTTCTTCTTAATATATTATCTAAAACCCACCCTCATTCAGCTTAAAGCCATTCAGGGTTGTCCTTACAGCACAGTCTGAACACTTTCCTAGATCCTTTAGGTCATGAATAACAAGAAGAGACCATTAAACACCAAGCACAGGCATTTTTTTTCTGTTTTCATCTTCTTTTGATGTGCAGGTGATGCAAACAACAAGTGTTAATAAGTGCTGATTTTTGCAAAACTGAGAAGAGAGTATGGGATTTCCCTGTAACTCCTAGGATAACTGTCCCCCAAACTGCTACAGGGAGAAGAGCAAAGATAAGAGTTTGCTACAAACCAACTGAAATCAAAAGGGGCAGCACAGCCTAATGGCCTGCTAGGCTGATACAGCACGATGTGGTTGATCAACGTAGCTGGCCAATTGTATGAGAAGATTTACCATGTCTGGAAATTATGGTTTGGGTTTTAGTATTTTCTTTTTGTTGTGTTGACAGGGACCACAGATTTTCGGCCAGGGATGTAATGAAGAGTGAAATGGTTTCCCCAAAATCACACAGAAAAAGTCACAAAGCTGGGAAGAGATCTAGGCTTCTTCTTGAGCTCTTTTGCTCTATCACAAGCCATGCATGCAGACAGCATTTCCACTTGCAGTAAAAAAAAATGCATGGCATGAATTATGTTGATCACTCATCAGTCAGGCGGTCTTATTCTGCTCTCATTTGTGATAAGCAGATGAAAGAGTGTTGAAGAGTCACAGCACTGTGAAACATAAGCATATGGCAAAGCACCACCTATAGATTAAAACCTGGATGTCAGACATCCACTTTGGCACAGGTAATGCCTGTGCCAGAAGCCACAGACCCTCTCCTGCAGTCCATCACCCAACATTACCTGTCCTATGGGAAGCCTCTGCCCCCTCCTACACCCATAGAAAGACTCAGTTGTAAATGCTTTAAATAGAGAAGGAAAAAAAAATACTCACTGAATTTGGGGAAATGCTCCCTGGTTGCAGACCCATGCAGGCCAAGGTTTTGGCAAGCTCTGCTGAGTTCACCCCACAGTTTGGAGCAACGTTTGCTTGGCATCGGATGTGGACGTTCATTTTACAGACTGATGGGGGCAATGGAAAGTAAAAGCAAAGGAACAATTAAAATAACTTGGAGGGTTTTACTGCTGGGAAACAATTCACTAATTCTGCTTCAGGAAATACACCCATCTGGACCTACCCTGTATCCTTAAACTAGAAGGATTTCTTTGCCACTAATCTAAGTAGAAGCAAAATTAGGACTCTTGTAAGAGAATAAACTCCTGAAAACCAGGAACAGACCCCAAACTCTCCAAGTAGGATGCCATTATTGCCTGAAGCTTTTCACAAGCACGTATTTTTGAGGTGCATAACTACCATTGCAACTATGTCTGTAAGTACAATTAGTATTTATAATGCCACAGAATTCACAACAAACGTCCCCTGTATTTTCCCGTCTCTAATTTTAAAGACAGCATTCAGTGGGAAACAAAAATCATTCTTGCTCCGACTCATGGACACACACACACCCTCTTGTGGGAGATGAAGGCAAGGATTTTACAGTCTGGATCACTGAAACAAAAACATAACACCAGAACATGCTTAGTCATCAATGAACAGGCAGGGTAGTCAGCCGAAAGCAATGACCTTTTTTCCCCTTCAGATGCCTTTTCACTGCCTTATTTCATTAGCTGAGGAAAAACCTTCAGGTAAAGGGAAAATACAAATGCAGGAAGCAGAATACTTTTTATAATGCAAGTTAAACAAAGCTGTGCTGAGAGTGCAAAGTAAGAGTCCTTCTGGCAGCCAGAGATTAAAAAGGAGATCAACCTTTTTTTTTAACTCTGACAAAGAAATATTAATCACTCTGCTTTCTCCTGAAGGTTGCACAAATCAAGCCCACACAGTGCATCAAGAGTCGAAAAATCAATGTATTTTGTGAAAAGGCAACAGTGAGAAGCTGCTCACTTTTACACTGTAGACCCTGTCGCATGATCCCCCAGAGCAAGGAGCCGCAGTGGTCACAGAACGTCGGGACTTTGTAGTTGTGGACGCTGAATTTATGAGGAATGTTGATCCCAAACCTCTGTTCAGTCACCTGCAGCACCAAAAAGAAAGAACAGGTTTAAAACTCAAACACATATTTATAAGCTGGTGTTCATTTGCATACAGGCCTTTAAGTGCAAATCTAAGAAAATGATTTCAAGTCAGAAAATGTCCCAATCCATCACCTCACTGAAGTTTATGGCAAGGGAATACTGAATTAACAGCCTCACCTGCTAGGAGCCAGCCCTGCTTTCCTTGCTGGCCAGGCCAGACTACCTGGCAAAGCAGATTTTAAAATACGGCCAATTTTAAATTCTTAAAGACAACTTAGAATTAGAATTCTAATTGAATATTCTAATCTAACCTCAAAACAAACCGATCCCACTGCAGTGTGAGCTACAGCATTTTTTGATCACACGGTTTTGAAATTATTGACTTGCATACTATGTGCAATAACGTGTAACTTTTGGTCAAAGTGTGGATTTTATTAATTTTTATACAGAACTGCTTTCACAGCTCCTCCTAAAAGTCTCCTTCCTCTTCTTGCCCTCTAATTAACAGCCTTTCAGGCACACATTTCACTTTATCACTTGCACTCATCCCCTTTTTAACCATGTTCTTTTCCAATTGTGAACTATTCAGGTCTCAAGGGTGCCTTTAAAAAAGTCTTTCAATGGCTGAAAAGAACAGTCCCCATTTAGCATATTCATCACTTTTGACTTTGTTTCTCAACATGCAGATCCTGGAAAGCTGAGGTGGAACCCACAACTCTATTAAAGAAAAGTCAGGGGTGTGACTGGAACAAAAAGTTTAAGGTGAGTGGTGCCTCCTCACTTCTGGCTTCTTTTAAAGTAGCTTAAATGTGTCATAAAACCTTCATAATCCCGGGACAGGGGCGAGGACATTCACTGTTTAATTTACACTTTACCCTTAGGCTTCTTAACTCATTTTCATCTGGCTTGCCAAGGGGTCATTTTAAGGAGTTCAGTTTAGCAGTTTGGAGGCATGAAATAACAAAGGCAATTGCATGGCACAAAACACAGAGCTGCCTCGTGAATAAACAGACTTGATTTGATTTTTCCTCAAACAGTTATTGAACCATTTCCAGTTCCAGAAATGAGACATGCAATGCACAGGGCAGTGTTAGGTGGGGATGTTACTCCCATCAAACACAGCCAAAACCAGCAAGAAGGAAAACCTTCAGAGATGTAAGTTATGCAAGGGTTCTTTATTACAACGTATTTCACAGAGCAAAGGTGTGGAGCAACAACTAAATGAGCCCTTCAGGCAATCAGAAAAGAAAAAAGAGGCAAAACAAAGACCAGTTGTTGGCCAGAGAAACCCACATTAAGAACTGGATACCAAATTTTGATTGTACCACAGTTAATCATGCAAGAAAATTACCAAGGAAACCAGTGGATTTGCTGCTTACTGATGTCTTCCAGTGAAGATATCCTGACTTAAACCATGTGCTAATCCAAACAGCTAATGGCATCAACAGAACAACTGGATGACACTGCATGGCTTTTAAGCAGGTTCCTATCACTCTTTCCCACTTTTAAACCCATGAATAATGATAACATAAAGTAAATACTCTTATAGGAAAACCCCAGCAACCCAGACGAAGTATGATGACCCAAAATAATGACTTTACCTTGAGATCATTCTTGCTGGTGTTGTTTTGGCACGTGCAAGCTGTGACAATGAGGTGATGGCAGCGCTTGTGTACAACGCAGGTGCACACTAGGAAATAAAAGAGGCACACTGAAAGGAGCCCTTGGAAGATTCAGAACACATCAATCCACCAGCTGGGCTCCTTAAGGCTCAGCTGCATCATCAGCACACAGTAAAGATGTGAAAAATAATTGGTGGCTTGGAGTTTACAACAGATCTGGAGATGTATCTTCAACCTACTGCAACAAAAACTCTGCACTGGATCATTCACACAGCCTAGAAAACAGTTGCCTATATTAAATATGGGTGATGGACACAGAAACAACAGTGTAGCTTCTCAAACTACTCAAAAGATGCTGTTGAAATAATTATCCAGTGAGGAGTGTTTCACACAGCAATATCCATTTTGTTTATGTGCAGCTTCCTTTCACAGGACGCCAGTGCCCTATTACACTGCACAGGAACAGGCTGTGCTAGGCCGTACTGAATGACCATGAAGCAGGCAGTTCTGGGAAAAAGGGAAAGGTAAAATAAAGGGAAAGGTAGAACAATAATTAAATGCAAACAAGCACCACATACATCTCCACAGCCAGTCAGCCAAACCATGCATTCAGGCAGAAGCACTGTGCCAGCCCAAGAAGTCACAAACTCCCAAATTTTACTCTGTTGAAGTTCATAGGGAGAGAAAGGAGGGTGGCCATTCCAGCAGGGTACTTTGTGTCCCAATACCAGCTGAGCACTGTCCTGAAGGGACCCTGGGTGCCTCAAGCCCAGCTGGGTGTTGCATGTAGCCAGCAACTGAGGGGACCTGCACAGGATGAAACAGCAACCGGGCACGCAGGGGTTTGCAGGAATGTCAGTGGCAAACCTGACAGGGGCTCAAAAGCACAGGTCTGGCTGCCTGGGGAGGAAGGGGAGTGCTGACTCCAGAGCAGCTCACAGCTGCAGGATGTCCCAGCAGCATGGGAAAGCACTCCCAAAGCAGCACATCCCACACACACACCACGCAGGAGCACCTTACCTTGGCACTGGTATCCCTGCTTCCCAAACACGCCCCTGGCCAAGAGAAAACATGGACAAGATTCAATGGCAGAAGGACAGTCATCTTGCAGATTGTTTACAGAAGGCAGAGCCAAAATGCAGGAGGATCCCAAATTATCAGATCCCATGGCAGAGCTGCCCAGCAGTAGTGGTGCAATCCAGCACAGGGGTGTGAGAGCACAGGAAAGCACTGCACAGGCACGGCTCACAGGGCAGGCTGTCAACGTGCCTGTATTCCCCATATTCCCCCTCACTCTCGTTTCTCAAATACCTCACTTCATTACAACACACACCACACATATTACACTGATCCCAGCAGCCCACACCCTGTTATTATCTCTCCCACTCCATGTTCTTTTGAGGCATATCTACGTTTTTCTCCTTGCTCTGCCTACTCCTCCACGTGTATCACTTCACACCTCTCTGATGGCCTTTCTGTTCTCAGGAATCTTCTCTAAACTTTCCAGCAACTGTTTTTTTTCTCAGTGTAATCTCAACCCTCCACTCCAGTGAGTGGGGTCTTTCTTCAGGTTGCTTCACTACTTTTTTTTTCCCTTGAAATAACATCTGTGGTTACAAGGGAGGGACACTGCCACATCCCCACACCAAGCCAGTTTGCTTCCAGCATCCAAGATACACATCACTTCTGGCCTCTCTGCAGCAGACTCCAGTCTGCAGCATAAAAGTACCCTGCCAAACCTGATGGCCAAGGGGCATCACATCAGAGGCCCTGCGTAAAGTCCTAAGTGACATTCAGGATTGGGGGTGCCTTGTCCCCACAATGTTGCAAGAACATATTTTAAGTTTTTTTGTGTACAAATTTGTAAGAAATTTTTTTTTATGAAAAAGCATCTTTGTATTGTCTTTTATTCTGTATAAGTTTTTTGTAAACAAATATCTAGTGTGTTATTCTTCAAAAACACTGAATTCCTCTACTTCCTCCTGAGAGTGGGAGAAAGAGCTAAAAAACTGTTATAGCTTTCTGATATTGTAAGCATTCTAAAATTCTGGTATAGAGCAGTAAAAAAAGAACTCTGAGCTCTGTACCTGAGCACGTATTAGCCCGAAATCCTCTAATTATAGAGTCATTTTAATAAATCATATTAACCTTCTAAAATTATTGTCAAGAGTCCTTTTTCAATACATAAACCACGGCAATAGCCAGCACTCAAAGGACTGGGGAGCTCTGTGGCAGGGTGTTTGAGCTGCTCTCACCAGATGAACTCCCTGCAGTGGGAGCAGTAGGTGGGCTGTCGCAGGTAGGTGGCCATGAACTTGTGCCCGTTCACCTGGTGCACCCGCCTGCGCATCGCCCGCTGCCGCTTCCGAGTCAGGTTCTTAAAGATCCGGTCCCTCTGCAGAGTCCCTGTGCAGGGGGGAGAAGGAGAAAAAAAGGACAACAAAACATTAGGATCATCACACACAGTTATTGCTTCTGGTTTTGCTACAGCATTCACTTTGGGCCCTCAAGCTAAGGAGGGTGTGGACCTGCTGAAGCACGGCCAGAGGTGGCCATGGAGATGATGCCAGGGCTGGAGCCCCTCTGTGTGAAGACAGGCTGGAAGAGCTGGGACTGTTCAGCCTGGAGAAGAGATGGCTCTGGAGAGACCTTAGAGCTCTTTCCAGTGCTGAAGAGTGTTACAGGAGAGCTGGAGAGGGATTTTTGACCAGGCCATGGAGTGACAGGACAAGGGGGAATGGCTTCACACTGAAAGACCATTGGTTTAGACTGGATGTTTTGAAGAGATTAATGACTGTCAGGGTGGTGAGGCCCTGGCAGAAGTTGCCCACAGAAGCTGTGGCTGCCTGATCCCTGGAAATGTTCCAGGTCAGGCTAGATGGGGCTTGGAGAAACCTAGTCCAGTGGAAAGTGTCCCTGCCCATGGCAGGAGGTTGGAATTAGATGATATTTAAGGTCCCTTCCAATGCAAACCATTCTATGATTCCATGATAAAATGCTTTCAAAAGCCACAATTACATCACTGGTTTAGAAGTCAGGGGACTGTGGTCTAGAATGAGAACAGCATCTGGGACAGGTACAGAACTTAATTGCAATGTGCCCTTTAGCTCAAAATTGTATTTATCTAGAAATATCTGTCTTTTGCTATCTTCTCCTCACTCCTCTCCTATACTGAGACATGTCAGTAAGCTATTAATTCACAGTATGTCAATAGACCAGAAGCTCAAGGCTAATGAGTTGTTATAACTCACAGCTTTTTGGGCAGTAACTCCTGAAAACATGACTACACATAAACCAACTGACCACCACCACACTTGCTGAGTGAAAGCAGTGACTTTCTTTGAGAACAGTCTTCTTTGGTATTCTCATGCTACATTTCTTTATCACTATTTGTAGCATTTTTACATTCTTCCAATACTTCCTGTGTTGATTAAAAAAAATAGGCTACTTTTTCCATGATGGCTAGTTGTTTGATATGTGCCACACTCAGCTTTCTTTAAAGGGTTCATTTTTCAAAGGTTAGGTAATATTTGATAGCTCTGGAAAGCAGGGATCTAGGAACTGCAGGCATTCAAATCTGAATTGTCCCAAAATATAATTTAATTTTAGAACACAGTAGACTATTTCAATTGAAAAGGACTTACAATAATCATCTATTCCAACTGTCTGACTATGTCAGCATGGACCAATATTTTATTGGTCCATGCTGACGTATTTTAAGAGCATTGCTCAAATGCTTCTTAAATATGACAGGCCCTGGGCACTGACCACCTGTCTAGGAAGCCCTTTCCCAGGTCTGAATCACCTCTCATTAAAGAAATGCTTCCTCATGCCCAGTCCAAACTCCTCTGGTGCAATTTAATATCACAATTTAATTATCTATCAATATAATTTAATCTTTTTACTGAGTTTAGTTCAGCCACATAACAATTTCCTAGCAAAGCTCAATTTACACAAAACAAGTGTCTCTCAAAGGGCAGAAACTGAGCTCTAGATCAAGAGAGCATTTAGGCAGCAGCTGTCCAAATTGCATATCCCACCCAGCTGGTCTCTGGGATCCGCACACAGACCTGGTCAGACTCAGCTGAGCTTTCCAGATCAAAGCCTCATCTGGGGCACACTTGCCTCAGAAGAAAGAAATGAAATTTCCAGTTTTCAAGTTAGTTAATTTGCAAAGTAAAGATCCTGAAAACAAAGGCATTTTGGGGGGGGACAACACACCAGAGTCTGCCAGAGGTGACTGTGCAGAAATGTTCTGTGTTCAGGGCTCTTGTTTTGAGCATGGACTGGATGCAAGACCAAAGGCAGCTCTTGCCAAACCCTCTGCATGGATATAATTCCACAGGAAGGGATGGGTCTATAAACTCCCAGAGCAGTGGGTTGGCAGCAGGACCCAAAGGCAGCTGTCACCCTCCCACTTACCTTCCCACAAAAAGGGGGCAGAGCAATTCCCTGCTTTCAACTGGCTTTGCTGATTAACCACTGAGGGGAGGGGGATGGTGGAAATAGAGGAAAAGCTGTCAACCTGATCAAGGCCTGAGATGTAGAAATCCCACATCACAGACAGATTTCCCAGTCCTCTTTGTAGGAGTAGAGATAAGGGAAACCATCCTGTCAGTTCTCAGCCCAGCCACTTCAAGGGGCCGTGAGCCACAGGATGTATTCCTCTTGGTACTCTTTCTACAGGTTTAGAAACAAAGCCAGATATAAAGCTCCAGGGTTTTCTGCTGAGTTCTCCCAGCCATTTGTGCATGTGTCCCTTCCACAGGCACTGATGGAAACCTCCTACTCGATGGCATCACTGTGACACAGAACATGGTTCTACTTCAGGACAGCTTGCATTTATTTTTTAAATGGAAGCACATGCTATAAATTAGAATTTTCCCATTTCAACACACCAAGAAGAGGGATGTGGTAAGGCTGATCCAAGCATTTAACAGAAACCTGCTTTCTTCAGTGCAGACCTCCAAGCAGCTGGGCAGAGACTGGCACAGAAGAGCCTGCCTTTGTAGGGAAGTGCTTAAACATGTGTTTAATTCCCAATGAGGTCAACAGGACTCAGGGGACCACAGGAATTGCCAGACTGAATCAGAACATTGGTCCATCTAGTTCAGCATCCTGCCTCTGTCAGTGGGCAACCAGAAACACATGACAGCAGGATGGAGGAACTCTGCAGCCGGGAGATAATTTGCCTCTTTCCCATGCACAAGATGCCATTTTGACCTCCAGAAGTGAGATCTGATTTGTGGAGGTTTAATATTCCTTTCAAACATTCAACCATCATTGCACAAGTTCAACTGCCTTGTTATCTGCCATAGGAAACAAGCCTGAGAAGAACCTCAAGAGGTCAATCAGAAGGTCCTTCCTTCCTAAAAGGAAGATCAAGAGACAGTTGCTTTGCTGAGCCTGAGCCTCCTGCAACTTCATGTGAGAATAAAAAAAAAAATTCCTTATAGTATCACAGAATGTGCCCAACTTCAAATTCAAGAGATCATCACTTCGATCTAGGTTTAGGCAAACACGTAAGTGTTTTTTCCTGGATCAGGGCCAAACACCTCAGCTGGCAAAGTGTCCTGTATTGGTGTTCAGCACGTAGAGGAGAACTTCTGAGGCATGGAAAGGGAAGCACAGGGCTTGAGTGGGTGGTGAGCACCTAAGTAAATCACCTAAAGAAGCAATCCAGTTACCAGCCTGCTCCATGCCAGCTGCTCCATTAGAAGCCCAACAGCTGATGCCCTTTAAACCCCCATTTAGCAGAGTTTAAAAGAATATGTTCCCAATTTAGCTCCTGCAGCTTCTAGGTTTTTTTTCTGGTTCCTGTCAGGAACCAGCATGGGGTAATCACCTGCCTGGTGCTCTCCATGCAGTGCAGACCACACATGGCAAGAGGAAACCAATCCTTGGCACCAGGAACAGGGGACACTTGATGACATCCTGTAAAGCCACCCATGGGACACTGCTGTGCATCCCTGTGGTTTGCCTAGCTTCAGAGAGACTGCAATTTTGAAACAGTTCACAAAACCCAAAAAATTACAGGCACTTGCTTTTTCCTGGATAACAGAGGGAGTCTCCATGCTGCCTGCACTGGTGGATCACATCCAGGGCCAGCCTGAAGCCTCCTCCCTAGAGCTGTACTTGGCTTCCATGCCCCTTTCTCCAGACATGAAAATCCCACAGCACAACAGTTCCACCTTGCAGAGCTGCTTGTCATTAATGCACATGCCACAAGTTGGGGTTTTTTCTTTACTAAAAGCTAACTCATATTTAAAACACTCCTCAGGTTTCACAGTTTCTCCCACTACTTGGCTGTCAGACCCTGCTAATGTTCTGTTGATACTGCACATCTTTCAGGTAATCCTCACCTCAATTTACAGTATAACAAATCTGAGTGTTACTAAGCAGGCTTCAGGAAGGCTTGGATTAGTTTCCACATGCCATCAACGCTTTTGGGCACTATTCTTCCCATCTCCTGGTGCTGGCTCAAGTGAAAAGGAGAGGGAGAGCCCAGCACAACCTCAGCCATACCCTGAGCCCAGGTGTAGCTGCAGGAGACCATCCACCACATGATTCAGTGGATCTACATATACAACCACATCCCACAGAATAAATCCCTCTGTCCCAGGGCTCGGGTGCTCATGCATCCCACACACCACACCTTGGAGCTGGCAAGTTCAGCCCTCCAACAAGCTGCAAGTGATTTTGAAATGGAGGAACATATGGCTACCAAAACCCCCTTCCCCCCAACCACCAGGATGGCAACTCCTCAGCTCACAGCCATCACATCTGTTCAACAGGTCCCAGTGCCACTGGGTGAGAGGCTGTGGGCAGGAATCATCCATCAACACAGCACAAGCCTGCTAATGGAAAGGCTGAGAGAACTGGGATTGCACAGCCTGGAGAAGAGGAGGCTCTGGGGTGATCTTATTGCAGCTTTTCAGCACCTGAAGGGACCCTACCAGAAATCTGAAGAGAGATTGTTTGCAAGGATATGTAGTGCTAGGACAAGGGGGAACAGATCCAAACTGAAAGACAATAGATTTAGATGAGTTATTAGGAAGAAATTCTTCCCTCTGAGGGTGGTGAGGCCCTGGCACAGGTTGCCCAGGAAAGCTGTGGCTGCCTCCTCCCTGGGAGTGTTCCAGGCCATGCTGGATGGGGTTTGCAGCAACCTGGTCTAGTGGAAGGTGTCCCTGTCCATAGAAGGGGCTTGGAATGAGGTGATATTTAAGGTTTCTTCCAACTCAAACCAGTCTGTGACAGGGTGGCCAATGCAGCAGCCCCTCATGCCTCCCATCTTTGGTGTCAGAGGATATAAAGACATCAGAGACATTTTCCCAGCTCTTGTTTTGCATTCTGGCCAGTTTCCTCTAGGATAGATATTTTCCTTCTGGACACAGAGAGTGTTTTACAAAACAAAGCCATTCTAGACCATTAAAAAGACCCAGACTTTTAAAAGCCTCTGAACTCTGGTAAAGCAAAAACCATCACGAATGGTTCAAATGTGCAAATACTGCTATAAAAGCAGACAAGTAATTGCTCAGTGAAGGGAGTTTCCACATCCGTGGTTCAGCTCGGACATCAGTAACTATGGGGTATTCACTGTGCCTGCCTATGTGAAAAACTTAACTACAAAGTTCAACACTAAAAAGCCTCTTCCCCTTTCCTCCTCTGCACTCACACTGAACACGTGTTTATGGCAGTGGAAATTATACATACAGTGGGAGAGGAGAATAAATAACCCACCAAGTCATCTGAGGACACATGCAGGCACCAGCACACCCTCACCCTCTCAGCAGCCTCAGTCACCACCCCACCTGCCCTCTGAGCTTCCTGGGCAGAGATCCCTCCTTTCCCCCCTGCCCCACTTTATATTCCAGGGGGTTATGTCAGGCAAATCCTTACAGTGGTGGCATAACTGCAGCAGAAAAACAAGAGGAAGAGCTGCAGGATGAAGTTGTGTTTGGAACTATTTGACTCGAGTAGCTAAAGCTCATCAGGTCTCATCTATTGGAAATAATCTCACCATGGTGCTACTGACCACTGCTGTAACACCAGCACAGCAAAGGTCAGCCAGGTACCTCCTCGCACATCACAGTTCCTAGTGCTACACTCCCATATGCATAATGGCATTTTGATTTGAAAGAAATAAAGATATTAAAAAAAACAATGTAAAAGCCTTAAATCAATAATGTTAATAGGTAAAAACTTAATTAAGCCTTTTTTTATCAGTACCAGGAGCAGTATACATGTCATTCTCCCCAAGGAGCACTGCGAGCAAGTTCCCCTTACACTGAGTGACACACGAGGATGGAGAAAGGACCAACCACTGATTTTACTGGAGTATAAAAATCAAGATAGGGGATTAAGAGACCCCTCACCTCTTGTAAGCACCATAGCACTGAACAACAATCTCAGATCATGCTAAATCCTCATCTAGCCCATGCCCTAACAGTGAGTAGTAGTGGGTGTTTTAGGAATTCATAAATCAGACCAAGTAAATGAATTCACCTCCCAACCCCCTCCAGCCACCAGTATGTAGGTGTTCTATCAATATTTACCTAACAGTGGGCTTCCTCACATCTACTGAATGTAAACTGAGGCTAAACCAAGATGTTTATTTCCCTGGCTGGAAAACATCCAAGTTATGACAAAAATCCCTTACTAAGGTTTTGCATCTTTTAAGCAGGAGTTTTATCACCATAAATGATCCCGTGGATGGTCAAAACCATGGGAAGCCTTACTAATTAAAACATTATAAACACAACACAGTATTGAAGAAGCTGACAACCTGACCCCGAAAAGGGAAAAGGATATAAACATCCTATTCTGTTTCCCTAATATTAGTGCTGCAGAGTGAAAGCCTAGTCCTTTTTATTACAAAGCTTTTCTTCAGTTCCCCTCAGAAGTTAAGAAGAATGCACGAATCAGCCAGGTGGAGAACAGCCACCTCCTCAAAGATCACGTTGACCACATGGGGGTTTCTCTCTCAGCAGAAGTTGATCCTTCTGTTGCTCTTGCCAGTCTGTGCACGACCCAGTCTCTGCACTCTGGTTCCAATCCCACGAGAGGCTCCTTGCAAAGCAAACATGTGGCACATCAAACACAGGCTGGGACTTATGTTTGATCCAGCTGTCGTTTTGCCCTCTGAAACTGGATAAAGTTTTGTGTGAAGATCAGAGAAAGAGCCAGCTAGGGCTGGCAGCACTATGCTGTCTTCCAGTACTTCACAGAAAAGCCATGTTAATGGGCAGCTCATCTTTTAAGATGCCAACCTGTCAATATTGCCTGGAAGAGTAAGAAGGAACAATGATGCTCTGAATCCAAAAAAAGTTTTCCCCACTCAGGAGTGTGAAACAGCACTATCAACAGTCTTGGAAATGCAAGCATGTAATAATCCCTGCATCAAATCACGCAGAACTGTGCACTGGAGGCAAGGCCTCTGTTTCTCATCCAAATGCTGTAGGAGGGCAGATCCATCTTCCTCGTTTTCTTGCCAGATCTAGGACATAAATTCACCTCAGCTCTCAGTGATTACCAGCATTTGAGGACTGAAGCTGAAGGATGATGTTTCAGTGATGTTTCATGCTCACTGATCCTGTTCAGTGAGAACAGGATCAGTGAGCATGGTGAGCATGACAGTGCTCTGCTACTGCTAAAAATTCTATTTCTAGAATTACACAATGATGCCAAAGCTCTGGTGGTACCAGTAGGTAAGACAGAAGAGCAACTTTTGGGGGGCTCAGTTTTCTTCAGCCTCCTGCAGTTGGCTGTAGCAGTGCCAGGGAGAGCAGGACAGCTCTGCAGAGCTGGAGTGACCAGTGTGTGGCTGCTGGGAGCATCCTCATCTTCAGGAGGGGAGATGGCTGCAAAGCCAAGGGTACAGCCCAGTGCTGGGGCTGAGGGAGGAATAGCTGCTTTTTATCTGTCTGCATAACTTCTATGAGAACATGAGAGAGCAGGAAGAAGGCAGCCTGAGAACCTCTAAAACAAGTATTTTGCTGCCTCTTCAAGTCTCCCGACCAGTTATGAACACCATACAGGTTTATTTTGCATAGAGTTTTAATCCCAATTGCCACACAGGTTTTCAGAGGTGCACAGAGCAGCTTTTTCGCATTTGCTATTACATAATTTTTCTTGGAAAAGTTTTTTTTCCCCTAAGAAAAGTTGGTTTTAGATGTTTGCTTGCAGATGTTGACAGCTATGAAGCAAGGCACCACAGTATGTTGCACAAGGCTGAAAAATGTCAATGGAAAAGCCTTTCCACTAATTTCTACAATGAGTAACCTTACCATTCCATCCCTGCAAGGTTTTGTATTTATTTGCAAAACCTCAGGATATATCTGTTTGCCAGAGAGACCAGGCTTGGGCAACAATGGCAAAGAACTGTCTCAGTTGGCAGGAGAAAAGGATTTTATTTAAAAATCAGAAGAGGGATTTGAGGGAGACAAGAGAAACCTGAGCACTGAACTGAGGCTGTCAGAGCCCCAGACTGGCACTGTGACCAGAATGCCACCTCGTATCTGTCCCTTACCCAGCAAGACACGGTTTCAAAAAGCAAAGTAAATTAGTCTGGTCATATCCCAGGCAGGTGCTTCCCTCTGGCTGTAGCTGAACATGGTCTTCCAGCAGAAGTAGAATCTGAAAGTCACCCCAGCCCCACGGTTCCCTCCTCACAATGGAGCCCCCTCCCTGCCATCTCAGACCTACCAGCATCTAACTGCTCCATAACCCACTCCTGCCACACTGACCTACAAAAGAACAGGCAAAAAAAAAAAACCACAACTAAACCCAAAACACTTCTTACTGCATGGCTCATTGGAGCCTTAACAAACTGATTCCTCTCCCTGCTCCCCTCACAATTACAATCATTACTATTTCCTTGGGCTTAGGCAAGCGAATTTCCATTGTAAAACCTCCTGTTGGTCCTTCCCACTTACTAAACTCAAGAGAAAAACGTTGAGATGTGATTTACTAGGGAAGGAAACCATTTTAATACATTATTCATTAAAAACAGGAAAATAAAGCTAACAAAGCAACTTTGATCCTTTCCATGATTAATTCATGTGACAGAAGCCCTCTGATTTAGAAGATCTCAAACCACGCTGGCTGCAGAGCAGAAGCAGCAGCAACAGAGTGACAGCATTTTTAAGTCAAAGCTCCCATCACTTGTGCAAAATCCTCCAGAAAAGCAGAATTGGTAGCAGGGAGATCCTGAACCCGCCCTGCTCCTGCTGCCTGGGGGCTCCTGCGTGTCACAACCAGCAGCAGCTCACATGCTGTGGGTGGCTCCACAGCAGGGATCACAACAGGCTCTTGGGAGGCCCTGCCCACACAGGCAAGCACCAGATCCCACTCAAATGTATTTTTAACCAAGTGCAGCTTAAATCTATTTTTAAAGTGGATGCTCTGGGGACATCCCCCTTTTGGGGCACAGGGGCAGCTTCAGAAGTTGGCTGCTTTGGTATTGAGACAATGGTGTCCACACAATGTCTGACAATCCACTAAATCTGCTTAAAACTCACACCTTTATGTCCAGGCAGTGCAATTTGCTAGAGACACAGGCTTAACATCAATCTCAAAAGGAGGAGGAGAATACTCTTTATGGAACACAGAGACAAAACACACGAAGCCACCAGGATGAACAAAAGCCCAGTTGAGATGGAAATATCAAGCAGATTGTGTCCAGAGGGTCCCAAAGTTTTGCAGCATCTACACAAATAAGTAATCATTTTACTCAACACAGCAGCCATCCCTAGGATGAAATCTTGAACCTTCCTCACCAAGGGCATTACACCTCTCCATGAGAAAGCAAACTGTATCCCAAAGCACAACTGGACTCTAGTCAGGAACAAAGCAACTGGGAAAGCTAATTCAACAGGACAAGTTAAACATTCCCCTTTTTCTGCCACTGGGGCGTCCCACTGCTGCCATGAGAGGCCTCGGCTTTTCCCCTGGAGGTGCACTGGCCTTGGGCTCACTGGGCAGGACAATCAACACCTGAATCACCACCCTGCAACACCTGGATGCTCCTGGTGGACTGGTCACCCCACAGCTGAGGAGCCCAAGTGATCTGGCAGCAAACTCAGCTCTGATCACACAGCTGACCCAGGAGCTTTTGAGATTTCCATGTGGCAGCTTGCCAATGAGTCCTCTAATTTCAACAGCCTTAAAATGCAGGTTGTTTACCATGTCGCTCTCCCACGCAGGTTCCCACACACCATGGGCTGAGTAAGACACTGCCACAGCAAAGCATCTGTCAAGAGAAATAAATTCAGCCTCTTGTATTCCCAGCTTATTGGGAAGAGCTCTACCAAGAGGCAGCACCTCTTCTCATTGACACATCCCCACCTTGGCAATGCAGCAAGGAAATTCTCAGTGCTCAGGCTGGGGATGGCACAATCCATCCTGAACTTCTGCAGATGGTAGGGACCCTGAGTGCTCTGCCCCTCCCAGTGCCAGGGGATTATTGTGATTTCCCAGAGGGACTTCCCAAGGGCTGCAGGCCAGGAGCGGTGCCTTCAAGAAATGCAGTTGTCCCCAACAGCTTCCCAGCAGCTTACACAGCCAGACCTGATTCTCTCCCCCTTCCCCATCTCCTCCCAAACGTGGTTTTCACCCTGCAATACATATTTCTCCACTTCTGAAATGTGTCTCTGGGATTTCAAAAGCAGATGTCCCAAAATCCAAACAAATACAGCTTTAAAAATGCTGGCTTCCACATGGAGAGGGTGTTGCTTGCCTCGGCTCAGGATCATAGAATCATAAAAGTTGGAAAAGACCTCCGAGATCATCAAGTCCAACCTTTGACCAAGCATCATATTGTCGACAAAACACTGAGTGCCACTTCCAGCTGTTTCTTGAACACTTCCAGAGATGGGGAGTCACCATCAGACTGCTTGGGCAGTCTGGTGTCAGCAGCTCCATAATGTAACACCACCAATTTCATTCTCCCAAAGAGGTGGCCCTTTCCAGCAGGTGTAAGAACCATATCCTATAAAACCATATCCTACCTCCCTGCAGGCTCTCCCATCTCACTCCTCTCAATTAACAAACAAGCAGAGCAAGTGGGTGAGCAGGAAGAAAGTCACTTTCCTCAACAGCTTGTGAGAGATACCTAAGACCTGTACCTTGCTTCATCTTTTTTCCCAGTCCTTCAATAGGGAAAGAACACTTAAGGAGGGAATTTATTTAGGCTCAAATGACAGGAGATGAAAGCCAGCCCTTGGTTTGAGGGTCACAACAGCCCTCACACAGGTTTAAGCAGTTCTCCCCCACACAGCACCCTGCCTTCCTTCCAGCACTGCCTTCCCACACAGCCATGTTCCAGCCAGATCATGGGACACAGGGATTTCTCTGCCATGGCCTTCAGTGGAAGTTGTCATCAGCCCTTTTGGATGCAACTGGACCCTTTCCTTGAAGGGCTTGTTTTTCCCACTTTGTCTCTCACAAGTGAAATACAGAACCAGAGTTAATGCAAGTAAAAACAGGCGTAGGACTAGAATGAGGCCATCACTCAGTAAGGATTCCTCACTCAACACCTAAGAACTCTGAGCTGGGCAGGCTGGACAAGAAACATTTTTCTGCCTTTATCCTTGCTGACTTGCAAGCACGGTCTGCAAGTCTGTACTGTGAACGCACAGGAAGGACACATTATAGACACAAAAATTTGGCATTGCCTCACTTTTGAGAGTTTTATTTTCTAGTGATATCCTTCAAATGAAAAGGTTTCTGGCTTTAAGGCAATTTCCTACATTTTATAAACTAAGAAAGTTATTACTGGAAGCAAGTTCATCTGCTGGAACTGCAGCAGTCTCCTGGGTCCTGGCTCAGCAGCAGGGCTGTGGTTTTGAGCACACAGTTCCAGGGAGAGAGGAGAGCACTAACAGGGGAACACACACTTCCCAGGAAAGGACTCTGCTTTACTGTGTGGATCAGTGCTAGTGACAGACACACACGCTCAACAAGTCTGGCAGCTAGACGGCAGAAAAGAGCTGAGATTCTGGGATTAAAAACAGCTCCAGACTCTAGCAAGAAACCAGCTTTGGTGGTCACATCTGTGCTGCTGCTGCAGCCTTCCCCTGTCCCCTGCAGCTCCTCTACAATCCCTCTGTCCATATTCTCCTCCTCCCACCTCCTTTAACCTTTTGGGCTTCTTTTAAGCTGTTTCTTCCTGACTACTCCTGCCCATACCCATCCATCACCACTCTCCAGACCAGTCTCCTACTTCCTTCTATCTCTCCTTATATTCCTTATCTCTGTCCTTCTTCCAGACCCTTATGGCTCTATTTCTTCTCCAAGCAACTTTTCCCAGTGTTTCCACCATTCACTGCCCTTGCCCCTTGTCTCAGCAGATGGGCAAGGAGAGCAGGACACCTGCTCAGCCAGACCTCCTGCCTTCCTCCCTCCTCTGCACCACTGCCAGGGTCCCCCTCCTGCCTCACTGCAGCACCCAGGGCAGGGCTGAGCTCAATCAGGGAGAATTCTGGCCCAAAAAGCAGCCACAGCCCTGCTCCAATTTCCAGACAGCTGGTGCAGAACTGGCCTCACTCAAAGCAGCCCCAGGGAAACCCAAGAGCATCCTTTTCAGACAGACAGATTTACCCTCAATTATGAAACTGCCTCATTCCCTCATCTGCAGCCACCAGCAGTGCTGGCAGTGCCAGGAGGAGCAGCCACTGAGGTGGCTCAGTGCAGGTGGTGTCCACAGCACTCCAAGCCATGCTGATGGCATGTAGTTTATCCCACATCACAAATGAGTAAATTTTCCCCAAAGACAGCAGGCAGGGACAGCAGAAGCTTTCATCCCTCCCTCTCTTGCCTCTGCCAAGCTTGAGGTCACTCTGGCCAAACAACGTCAGGATCTCTTTGCTCAAAGCTCTATTTTGATTCAGCATTTCATTCTGGAAAACAAACAGAATTATTGCTGCTGAAGCACTCCAGGAAACAAAAACAGCTGGCACTGAAGAGCAGGAAACTCATTATTTTCTGCTGGGCATGGTCTGGAACAACCTAAAACAGAGGTGTATAAATTGCAAGTGCAAGTATTCACCTCCTAAAGCACCACTAGAAGATGAGCTCTGCTTCCTACAGCTCCATGCCAGCTCACCTAATGCTGAAGACCCAGCTCTGCCCTTCGTTATTTGGGACATGTTGCCCCTCCCTAGAGAGGTGCAGGACTGAACTGCACAACACCCTCACCATGCAGCAGATTGATGCTGCTGATCCTCCTCATGTCTGTGGAGCCAGAGGGAACCTTGGGTCTCCCCACGAGCACTAACGATGCCTGAATACCTCCCAGGTAAACTCAGGTAATTAAACACTGCAGCACAACAGCATTTGTTACCTTCAGGGGACAAGGACTTCTGGATGCCAGACAGGCTGGGCTGCCAGGCACCCAGACACAAGGAAAATCCTTGACTGTGGTGGTACCACCTAAATCAGGAGTCTTCTCCAGCAGCCAGAGTTGAGAGACTCAGATATTAAATGGGATACTGCCTAATTTGATAGTTGGTGGAGCTGAAGTTATATATACACATATATGTGTATATATATATATGCATATATATATGTGTGTATATATATATATATAGAGAGAGAGAGAGAGAGAGAGAAAGAGAGATGAAAAAAGAGGATGAAAAAATGAACAGCATGGCTTTGTTGGTATTTTTTTTCCTGCAGTTTCTGGCACAGATTTACAGAGTGACCCCTGATAAAGCACTGAGGCTTTTGGACAGCCATTTACCTATTTCATCTGTCAAGCACCTCACAAACTGTGGTCTAGAGAAATTCAGGCACAGCCTGAGGTGTGCTACTGTCGGGGCATCCCCTTCATCCCAGTCCAGGGTATCATCCAGGTACCTTCAACCACACTGGGTCCAGAGAGGGATGGCTATGAAACAGCATCAGGGTGCAGCAACCAGGGCTGTGCCATCATCCCTGGATGCCAGCACTCACCTCCTATAGCTTCATGTTCCTCTCCTTCCGTGCCACACTCACCATCCTGCCCCACTGCAGCACAAACACCAGCTCCAGCACAGCCCTGTCCTCCAAGGGCAAGGAGATTCCAGCTCCTCTAGGAACTACCATCACCTCTTCCAGGAATCACATTAAAACAAAGCAAAGAAACCTCTGTTCCTCATTACAGCCAGGAACACTGAAATCCCACTGATTGCAAGCTTGCATATGTATCCCTAGGTTTCAGAGCCCAGACAAAACACAGCCCACTGAGGAAGTGAAGTTAACCCTGACCCTGCTGTTCGTTGCATTTTTACAGTGTCTGGGTATCTCTGCAGCTGGCAGATCTTGGCAAGTCACAAATTACTGACAAAATCCTCTCAGCATTAGAAACACTGCAATAGCTGTGGGGCTCACATGGATCATTTTCTGAGAAATAAAAGTAGTCTTGTGGATATGTGGCAGGCTGGAGTGCTGTTCTCCTCCTGCCTCTGCATTACAGTCCCTCCATAAACACCAAGCAAATCACTTCATTTCCCAGGGTCTGGCTCTTCCTGCTACCACGAATAAACAGCTGTTTGTTTACTTTCCTACTGAAATATTTTTTCCCCTCTGAAAATTCAGAATTTAACAAACTTGCTTTGTTTTGTTTTCTTTTTTTTTTTTTAATGGCAGAGAGACATATGAGATATCAGAGCTCCAGGGTGCAAGAATACTCGAGTTCTCTTTTGAAAGTTTCACTTTTAAATACAAAACACCAAACTCACAGAGGCTTCAAGACAAGGACAGAGCTGCTCTTGCTCCCCCTGGCTTGGCTTAAACTTCTGTTGGGGTGTGCAGAGTGTGATCTCCAGGAGACCAATACTTGTTCAGGACTTCAAGATCAGCCTCTGGAAACCTTTTATTTTTTAACCTGGCATTTTATTCTTTAACCTGACTGACATCTTTCAGCAAGGCTGGGGATCCACTGAAGTTCACCTGCCTGCCACACAGAGATGCACAGCCTTTGTGGATTACATTTCTGGGCCCTGCAAGGGCTCAGTCTTCTCAGGGCACACTTAGGGTGTTATTTTCTCCCCCATGGGACTCAACACTGTCCTGACCTATCTCCACCTGAAAATGCAGAGCTGAACCAACATGGAGTGGATCTGGAAATCCCCTGCCTAAGCACACAGATGTGACAAGTGTAAAGCACTGAAAAAAGTGCAGACATTGGAAAAAAAACCGTAAGAGTGTAGAAATGCATGTCTCCTGCTGGTCTCTGCCACATAACACTTTGGGCTGGACATTAAAGACTTCCATGCCCTCAGACTGTGAACCAAAGACACTAGGACTTTCTTTATCTTATTCTACACTGATATGGCCTGTTTGGACCAGCAGGTTTTCTAGGTGGTGTCTACTACAAGCTTTAAAACTCTGCTAAAGTCAGTAAACCAAAAGAGAAGAATGGCCAAAAAAACCAGGGGATGAGAACAGGGCATTTTTTTATTCCTGGTTCCTAGTTTCCAGTATTTATTCCCTTAACTATGAAAGATGGGCTGAAAGCAGTCATTATTGCAGTTTACAGAGAACTGGTAAAACCCTTTTCCCTCCCTGTAGTGCAAGAACCTGATAACAGATCTGTCAACAGAAATTTTATGGGGCTGAGGAGCTACATTATAGTGCAGAGCAAGGATCTTGTTAGCACAATACCTATGTTCCACTTGACACTTTAAGGCTGCAGATCTTTAGTGGTACCTGTCAGAGAAAACACTATTTCTTTAAAAAAACTTTGTGTTAGAAAAATGTATCCTAAGAAAAATGACAGAGAAAGACCAAGAGTCTCTGTGTCTGAGGACAAACCATTTGAATGTGCCAGCTGCAAAACAAAGAAGCATTTCCTGGTCCAGAAGCAGGTTTGGGCTTCCTGAACCTGCTTCTTTGGTTACCTGTAGGTAAGCAGGTTCAGCTTCCCCCCTGGGGGGATGGAACCAGATGATCCTAAAGGTCCCTTCCAATATGATTCTATGATTCCTTGCTGCTACAAACCCTACCAACATGAAATATTTAGTAATAGGTGCTATATCCGCTCTGCCAACTCACTTGGCTTTTCAATATTCTTGTCGTTCTATTTCTTGCCCAGAACTCAAATTTGTCATTGTCTTTAATGACACTGAAAGAAAAGAAACAACCATTACTTACCTCAGAACAATGAAATTAAAACTGAACCTCAAGCCAGAATTATCACTTTTTGAGTGACAACATGGGAAAAAAAATTTTAAAAAAAAGGCAAATTGCGGGAGTTCAAAGCACTAAAATAGAAACACTCTGTTTTCTACAGGGCTTGCTTCATTCATTATTTCAGTCAAATACTTCATTTGTATTAATTAAATTAGCTTTGCTCAGAATTAAATAGAGCAAACAGAAAGAGAGGTGGCAAACTGAGGGCACACAGCACACCTTGCAGGCAAAGCTGGAGAGGACTGGGCTGGCTCTGGGACCCCAGTGTTGCAAGGGGAGAGTTTCAATCCATCCAGGCACACACCTGGAGCCTCTCAGTGTCCAGCCTGACCTCGGTGCAGCCAAACGGCCTGGCCCAGGCACCATCACCAGCTCTTGGGAGGTGATGGTGTGAGAAATTAGCTCTTCTAACTTCTCACAGGGGTCCAGAGGCACAAACCACAGCAGTGATTCACCCACACTCACTGCAAGGCTTTTTATTTCAAATCATTCATATCCTGCCCAAGAAGAGCTAATTCAGGGTTTGCCCTTTCACACCTGAAACCAGTATTCAGTGGAAAAAAGCAACAAGCACTGGACAGCAGGTCTGAATTCATGTCACCAGCTGAGCAACATCCTCTGGGGCACCTCAAGAGCACTACGTGTGTAAGAGAGCAATAAAGCAGATTTTTTCCCTTTAAAGAGGGCCTGCAAGAGTTGAGATCTTGAGTGGATTATCTCAGAGTTCCTGGGACACAGATGGGATGACAGGGAGGGAGGGAAGCAGGACTCTCTGGGTTGTTAAACCACAGCTCCTGCAGTCCCCAGGGCTGGGCAGAGCCTGGTGTGGTCCCACACACTGCACCCTGCTCCTGTTCCCAGCCCCTCAGCTCACAACGTGCCTCACATCCACAGCAAAAACACACCTCAGAGAAGGCACATTCATCACTATTTTTAAGAGAGCAGAGGCAAGGAGACACAAACAGAGATAGGGAGAGGTAAGAAATGCTAAAGACACCCTTGTGGGGGGAAAAATATTTATATCCAGTGTAAAAAGAATAAGAAAGTTTTCAAAATCAATCATATGACTTGAAAAAAATCCTAATAGGTTGAAATAAAGAAAACCCAGAAAAGAGTAAATAAATTCATTTGAGAAGGGGCAGAAAATCAATCCCTAAGCAATGCCTGAAGTCTGGCAGGCAGAAGTCAGTCCTCACCTTCTGTGTAAAGCAGCCTGGACTGAAACAGCTCCTGGGTCAGTGAGGGAGATGGCTGGGGAAGAGTGTGCTTCCCTCCACCCCAGCTGGGTGCCAGGGCCACCTGGGCCACCAGGGATGTGTCACCCTTGGGGAGTTCAGGAGCTGGACTTTGCTGATCCTTGTGGGTCCCTTCCGACTCAGAGCATTCTGTGATTTCTGTGAGAGGTAATCTCCTCCCAAGGGAAGGAGATTTTCATTTTAGTTTTGCACTGGTTGCTTTATACAGGAAATGTCAGCTGAATTAGGGTAGTTAATATAATCAGATACAGCTTAGCACAGCAAGTATATCCCAGCAGAGAAAATAAAGAGAGGCAGGTATAATTTCTCTAGGCTTCCCTCACTTCCTGTTGCTCTGTTCCTTTCTTTTTCTGAAAAACTACACGTATTTTTTAACACATCAAACAGGCAGGTCTCCCTGCCTCAAAACAGCAGGGTAGCAGTGATGGACAGAAGAGCCATATGGGAACCTGCAAAGAACTAACTTCTTTCCAGCTGCATGTTTCCTATGCTGCCCTCACATCCTGGCAGTACCAAATGCCTCTGCCTGACTCACAGGAGTGACACCCTGCTCCCCATCCCGGCTGCAGGTGAGCAGAACCAAATTAAGATTTTGGTCAGACGAACTTTTATCAAACCAAAAGACCACCACTCCTAAATGTAAAGTGCAAGCACCACCAGGACTGCCTGTTTTGAGAAAGCAAAGCAGGACAGACAAAATGGGGCAGTCTCAGGTGGGCCTAAAACCCCAGTCTCGATTGTTTCGTTGGGGGTTTTTTGGGGTTTGCTAACTTTTCATCTTATCCCCTCTATTTCCGCCCTCTCTTTGCCCACTTTTTGGACTTTTACTGGAGGTAGTCAGTGGTGCCTGAGACCCTGTGAATTTGGCTATTTCCATAAACAAAACAACTAGCTCAGCATAAAAAGTCACAGGGAGCAGGGAGGATGCGGCAGTGGCTGCCCTCTAGATCAGGGGAACGAATGGGAAGCCACTTTTTGAACTTCCAAGTCATGAATTATTCTCATACTTTTTTCAAAAAAGCCCTTAAAATTTCAAATACAATTCATATCGTACTGTATCAATTTCAAATAAGATTTCAAATACCCCACATTTCCAGAAAAAAGACAAAAGTAGAATTAAACATGATGTTATGAATGAGACCTCTCTGTGTATCAGAGGGAAACCCCTTCATCACCCCTTATTCTTCATGAATACCTCCTTTATCCAATGACTGGGAAAAGTCAGTATCTGCAATCAGGCTTGCCCTGGATTAAGTCTTTTCTTGGAAACTCTCAATGTGACCATACATGGGAACAGCCAGACAAGGAAAAAACCCAAGAGCCATCTTTGATGTTCCTGTTCTGTAAGTCTACACATCCTCAAGAGCAACAGAGGAAAGAGAAGTAAATTATTTCCAACATTTCCCATTTCCCTCTGAAAGCAGTAGCTGTACAAACATCTGAGTTCTCCATTTCTCATCTCTGAGACTTTGTTAGGAACATGCTCAGCCACCAGCACAGGTCTGAAACACACTCTGGATTTATGTTATGCCCACCATCCCTGCTGAACCCTGCTTTAAATGGCCAAGCATGGCACTCTTGCATGTGGATACAAACTGGGATTAAGTCAGTAAAAGCCCTCCAGTTTCTTCTCTTTCCATCCCTGGCTCTGTCATAGGAAATTAAAGCGAATTTTTAACATCCTTTTCATCCCTGCAAGGAATTCCTCCAGGCCTCCCCAGCACACCTTGGCACTCTCCCTGTTCTCTGGTTACAAATATAAAGATTTCCTGGGTTGCTGCAGCACAGCTCACGCTCATAACTGGTATCACAATAAACAACAGGGACATCAAAACCATCACACTATAAAAGATAGTTACCAAGAAAAGGCTGCCCAGATACTTTTTTGGGGCAGCTGCCACACTAAAAACTTGCAAGCTTCCTGTGCAAAGTAAACCTGGGAAGCAGAAATGCTCGTGAAGTAGATGTGAACCATTAGGGAACAAAAATCATCCAGATGTTTAAAACATGTTCATTTTAAACACACTCTGCTTTCTCCTCAGCTTGCCCTTCGAGAGGCAGCCAGGTGAAAAGCAGGAGTGAGCAGAGGGCACACACAGCTCCAGCTGCCACCCACAGCCCCTTCCAGATTTCCCCCACCACTCAAGAAACCTCAGGCACACCACAGCACATGGCCCCTGAAGAATCCAAACATCTGCACTGTTGGGCTTTAACTTCTTTCTGTTGTAGCTTTTGTCTTAAAACTTCTATCTTTTTTTTAATATATATTATTGTATTTTAAAACTTTAAACTCTAAGTTTTCTACTATGTGATATTACACATTTTTATTTAAACTATACATCTATAATTTCAGTTTTATAATTTAATTTTGGAAGTCTTCTCTACGGCTTTAGGTCAAATGCAGTGGTTTTTTGGAGGTCAGTGCTTGTCAGTACAGAAAGTCTAAAAATTGTCAGTAACCAGGGTTCCAACACTGCACTGCCCTGGAATTGAAGGCAGGGACACAGACCAAAGTCCAGCTCTGAATGGAAACAAGCTAGAGTAACTCCCTTACCTTCTGTGAAGCTTCCTGTAAGAGTTATGACAACAAACACTTTGCCTTCTGGCTCCAAATCCACCTGAAAAAAAAGAAAAGGAAATGTTAGAAGATTGGTTTCTTTGAGGCAGAAATTCTTCTCGGGATTTTGCCTGACTAATCCTGCCAACATTTGACAATATTTGAACGTGTATGTATTCTCATGCACACCTTTATTGAAAAAAAAAAAATAAAATCAAGCATCGGGTGCCCAAATTGTTCAGCATTCAGGGTTCCATAAAAAGTAAGGAACTTGAGTCCTCCTTTTTCCTGGAAATGCTGAACAATCTCAACCTTGACAGAGGAAACAGAAGTTTAAAAAAATAAAATATGGTTAATAGTCTTCCAATTTGTGAGATAAATGAAGTAGGACTAACACTAAATTCTCTGAAAGGATCAATGTGCAGCTGTTTCGAGAATTACATGGCTATTTCCTCTCTATTATATTTTATCTCAGTGAAATTGTTTCAGTCTCTCAAAATACCATCATCGCTGAGGTAAATGCTGATTTCTTACGTAAATCACCTTCTGGCCTTAAACCATAGGAAATAGAAAACTGTCAGTGCTGTAACCTAAGGACTTCCCATTGTTTAATCTAAATTAGATAGAGATAGAGATACAGAACATAATTTTAGGGATCAGAGATTCAATCCCAGTGTCAGTCAGCCTGTCCTTGAAAGAAAGTATTTATTTTTTGGTAAGTAGATTTTTCATTTTGAGATACATTTTTAATAAAGGTCTTGCTTTTGGTGTTGTGTTTTTTTTTTTTTTTAATCAGCTAAGGATTCCTGATGTTTGAGTCAGGCTGTCACACAGAAATCTCAGTTAAAAAACAAAAACAAAGAAAGAAGTAACAAGGCATCCCCTGAATTTCACACAAATTCCAAGGTTAAAATTAGCAAAGAGGAGCTTCACACCTCGTGGGTATTGATCACCTGTGCAGAACAGGAATTTTGAAAATGGAGAGTTTTGGGGGAATGAATAAAGATTGCTCATCCAAACCCTCCCTGCTCCTCCTGTACAACCACAGGATGATGAGCTCAGGCTGCCTCCTGTACCCTGTGAGCCTTTTGATTCCTCTCCAGTGTAAACACACAGCAGCACATCACTGAAATAAACCTCCAACACCAACCTGAGCTCCCCGAGCAAGGGCCACAGACCACCCCTGACCCAGATGTTTGCTCGTGGTTTCCAAAAAATGCTGCTGCCACAAACCAAACAGGCAGCAATATTCAGATTCACAGAAAGGTGAACCCCAAAGAGGAGCCAAACAGCCAAGCTACAAATGGAAGGAAAGCACCTGCACAGCTGTTGGTGGGAGGAGGTGTCTGAGCTGGGCTGACTCTGCAGGGTTAAGGTACAGAGTGCTGACACAGCCCAGAAAAAACAGCCTTCTGGGCTAAGTGAAGGGGAAGCACAGCCAGCCATACATTTCCCTAGCCCACAATTTGTTGCAGAAGTAGAGAAATCGTAATTTAAACTGCTGGGGGTTTGTTACGATGAGCAGAAGAAATACTTTCAGGAAAAAGAATGAGCAAACATCTCATTCACATGATTCCAGCTACGGTTCTGAGGTGCCACACTTTTATCAGTGGGACACAAAACAGAGAAGCTACAACTGCTTGGGAAAATCCTACCAAAATGCTGATTTTATGGACACTACATTCTCCACTAAAATAAAAAAAAAACAAAAACAAAAAAATTAAAATCAGTGTCGCAGGGAAAATTTAAAGCAAATATTTAGTCTTGACTCAATATTAATTTTTGTGCTTGTTTGCACTGCATATTACACTGGTTTTAGGAAGCTGTGTTTGAACAGCCCTCTGTCTCCATTAATATTGAAGACGTTCCCCAAATAGATTCCAACTCCAGCAATATCATGCATCATTTTTGCCTAAATTTCAGTTCCCTGGAGAGATGTGCAGCTTTGTAAAGAGATGGTTCTTTCCAAAATATATAATAATATACAATCACACAAATTGATTTACAGGATACCAAGAATTCAGGTTTTATGGAAAAATCCTTACTTACTTAGGTTTCCAAAATCATTCTTTAGTGCTTATCATTTTCCTGCCAGTCTCCATACAGGATATGTCAGACTCCTGCTTTCATTCTGACAGAGGATCCTTCCTCCCTTCTTCTGACACACAGTATCTCTGGTCAGATGTGAAATAAATCCTGTACTCCTTGTTCAGTCTTTAAAGCAAAGGATTGTCAGCACTCAAACATCTGGGATGAGGCCAGGGAATCCAACAAAAGCATCACCCACCTTCGACACAGGGCACAGACAAAAACTGGCCCAAAGTCCTGACACACCTTGCTCTCCATCTCTGCAAAGAGAATTCCTCTGCCCCTAGCACAGCACAGTCCTCTGCCTGTAGCAGTCAAAAACAGAAACAAACTAACTCAGAAAGCAATAGCAGGAGATTTATGAGGGTTATAAAATAATACCTCTCCCCTCCAGACTCCAAGATTAAAGACCAGTCAAATCCCCTACACCTACTAAGCAGCTGTGCTCACGTTGTACCACAGTCCAAGAGCACTCAGTCAAGAGGACTTGAGCTACTCAATATCTTCTTACAGAACATCTAATGGGGATCTAATTTAAAATTACAGCTGAAAGGCTGCAAAACAAGGCTGAAGCCCCAGCATGCCAGGAGATGCTGAAACTTTGGCACACCAACACTGATGGATGCAGGACTAATGGGGAATTCTTGTCCTAGACAAGGGTTTAAACCAGACAGTCTTAAGGGTTTCTCTAGTCTTAAAATGATAGCACCAGAACAACAAAAGATAACATACAATGAAATGAAATGAAATAATAACAGACCACAGGGAAAAGTCTGGTTTTGGACTTGCTGTGATCTCCTTTAAGGATTAATTTGACCAGCTAAGTAGCAGCCAACTCAGTACCTGAGATAACTCTCAGACATGTGGGAAGTACCCGAAACAGAAAATAACACCTGACCTAAAAAACTGAAAGGAAAGTGTCTGACCACAGACCTGAGCCAGCCTGAGAAACACCAGCAGCTCCCTGAGAGCAGCACCTGCCTGACAGGACGTGCTTCTCACCATCACTGGGACACCCTGAGCCACGGCCACACCACCAGAGTGGCCTCGTGCTGGCACCAGCTGATGCTGTGAGCTGCTCACGCTTGCTGGACCTGCAGTGCCAGTGCAGCCCAATGTGCTGAGCTGGGTGTGAACAGCAAGAGCCTTGCTCTGACCCTGGGGGTGACCTCAGGCAGCCCTGCAGGGTCAGATTATGTCCTTTTCTGACTCAGAGATGGGGCAACTGAGAGGCGTTTTAAAAACTTTTATTCCATTTTCAGTCTCATATGAAGGGTGAGACAATACAGATGTTATAATTCACACCATCACAATCAGAAGCTATTTCCTAATTACAATATATTATAAGCATTTTTAACCTATCAACTTTTATCACATCATTCTGTAAACACCTTGAAACCAACCATCTAAAATTACCCCTCGTGAGTTTTATTACAATACATCTTTTACAGTTCTATTTCTCTAAAATATCTAGTCTTATTTACAAAACCATCTCTTAAGACTTTTTTCTAGTTCCATTTCTCTCTCAACAATATCTGTCCTATTCCACAGCATTTCAAAGTCAACATTTCTTAGCTCAAAGTTCACATACAAATACATACTGTGTGAGCCTCCTGTCAAGCTCTAAAAACTCTCTACAAATCCCACACTGCAGCACAGTGTGCTCCTGCCCTCGTGCTCCTGCCCCTGCTTCACACCCTCAGCACCACCTCGACACCCTCAGCACCACCTCGACACCCTCAGCACCACCTCCACCCTTGCAGTGCAGCCCCGGTTGTAGCACACGCTGTGGGAAACTCTTCTGACCCAGCAACTGCAACCTGGGCTGGGCACGCAGGAATTGCCCAGAACCAGCTGAAACCAGAGACCCACAGATCAGGAGTCTGGCACCCCACTGCGTCCCCAAAAGGAAGAACTCCTGATATAAGCCCTCCTTCAATCTTTCCAGTCACCAAAGCACCTCCACCACCAGCACCTACTTTCACAGACAGAGAGGGCTTCTCGCAGTGTTCTGTTACTTAATAAGACCTGAGCACTTCAAAAGGAAGCAGCTGCCAAAGGACTGGCCCTCCAGCCATGGAAGGGATAACCCGACCTGGGCTGGCAGCCCAAGCCCTGACTCCACGCTGGCACAGCTCCAGTGATGCCAGTACCTCCCAGCACCAGCAAACACCCTCGGGATCCAGCCTCCCAACAGCAGCGTGGGTGTAACACAAGCACCACGCAGATGCCAAGTTTTGCTCCTCACTTCTTCTCTGTTTTTCATTTCTCAGCATTGACATTAAAGGCAAAACCCTACATTTTTACAGAGAAACAGGATGTCGCAGTATTAATCTTGACAGAGATAATAAAAGTCCAAAGTAGACCATGAAATCAGTTTGAGCCAACAAAGCAGTTGATATTCTTTCTTAAAGAAAGCAAGAGAGGCTCAGAGAAACTCAACAGCCTGAAGGCACCACAGGTGATGCTCAGGGGAACTTCTACACCATAGTATAAGAGAAGTGATACAGGAATGTAACCATCCATATGTATTTGACACAATCATCAAAGAGCAATACGTACAGAGAAAAGTTTCCTAATGCCAAAGATCTGGCATGGGATAACTTATTTTAGGGTATCACAGGCTTATGCCTGGAAGGTTTAGTATCAAAGCCAAAGGAAAGTCCTGCTGTATTGGGAGCAAAGGAGAAGTATGAAATTCTATGCATCCCTGATACTGTGAATGCTGTGAGGTGCAGTGATCTCAGAATAAATCAAACTAAACTGGTGGCGTGCAGGATCATACCACTAGCAGGTAGACCTGTAAACAATCATCACCCTGCCCCCTCTCCAGCACTTTCATCCTCAGCCTGGTCCCCCAGGGAAGAACCAGGAGGAAAAACATAGACTTTCTGGCTGGTTTAGAGGTAACTTGGCCAGGTTTTAGCTCACTGGGAAAGTGTGCTTATCAGTGTAGTAAATCCTTTAGTCAGCCTCGAGGAAATGAAGGCAGCACATTTGTCCACAGCACAAGGGGTGGAAAAGATGAACTGCTGGAGCTCAGCTGTGTCTGTGAGAACAGCACAGGATTTTGGCCTAGAGCTAAGCACACGCTTTAACTTCTGTTGAACTTCCCAGCCATAGCAGGGAAAACAAGCGCTGGAGATTTTGGCAGGCGAGCTGGAAGCCAGCAGGTGAGGATGATGAGTTCAGCCACGGCTTCATTACACTTCCACTGCGAGGCACGAGCCTTTGCCAGGACAGTGTGCTGGGAGTTGGGAACTCCCCTCCTAACCCAAACCACTCACATGGTGCCCCATGCCTGAACTTGCTGGGATTGTGCTGTTCCACGTGACTTCAAAGGGAGCTGCCAGGGACTGCTTTCCCACAAGGAGGGGCCCCAGTCAACCACCACACACACCTTCCCCAGAAAAGGGCTGTGCTGGGACATTGTTCCCATCAGCAGGGAAGGTGTTATTTACTCCCCTTCTCTGCATTACAAGAAATAAGCCAGTTCAGGACCGGAGCAGATACAGGGAGGCCAAAACAGGGCTCCTTAATCACATGCCTTCACACGTATAATAAAAACTGGCCATGAGTGATTCATCAATGGACGAGGTTTGGAAAACAAATTCAGAAGGAGGGTAATCTCTCAGGCAACATATCAACACCCAGCTGAAGCATCCACTGAACTTGAAGAGCAGGTATAGTAAGTTGGCCTCCGAGAGAGCCCAGCCTGCCCTTGGGAAAGGATGGGAAGAGGCAGATCCAAAGGGTGCCTGCCTGCAAGTGGCTCACTCTCCAAAATCAAGATGAGGTAGATAAGGTGGGCCTCCAGGATGAAAAGACATCTGGCAAGATGCATTAAATCTCACAAACACAAGTTTACAAGATTTTTTTTCCCCCCCTCCCATCCCCACAACAGATAATCCAGTCTGGGAAGTCTGATCTGAGGCACATCAGAATCAGTGGGAATCTTTTTATTGTGTTTGGATCAGACACAAAAGATGACTGTGTTTACCCTGGAGCCTAGAACATCCCTTCTCCCATTGCTGCCCCATCCTCCCTTCCCCACAGGCACAATCCACAAGCATCCTAGAAGTACAGCCTTTTTCTAAGGCATGTCAATGCTGACATGGCTTCAAAAACAGAACAGGCCAGACCCTTGCAGTGAGTAAAGCAAATATAAAAGCTACCTAGGGACTTCATTAGCTTAATTAAACAAGTAGCTATATCTTTTGACTTCCTACATAATTTTTAATTTTAATTAACAGAACTGCATATGTAATCAGTCATTTGTAGAGGCAATTCCCAAGGCTCAGTCGAAAGAGCTGAAAATTTGGGTTAGGCTAAAGGTGGTTTTTCACACGCCTCTAGTTATTTCTTGTCATCTTTCTTGTTTAAGCTCTTACCAGATCATGCTTATGGAATGTCAGATCTTTCTGTATTTTAATAAGGTAGCACCTCCTTGGACAGGTCAAATGGCAATTTTCTCAGCCAAATACACAGTGTCTGGATTAATCAGTCCCTCTTCTACTTTTTGAGGCTGACAGACACCTGTCTATCAAGTCAGACACCTTTGAAAATCCTCAGGGCTGTCTAGTACAAAGGGGATTTTGCATTTCCAGACCAACACATTAAAGTGTTTTTCCTACAAATGCACAGCAGGCACTTTTAAGATTCAAATCAGGGTGCCTAAAAAAAAAAGGCAAACACACACACACACAACAGGGTACCGTGGATCTTCTTACTGCTGCAAAGGCTGGCAAGTGCTCAGGGCAGCAATTCCCACCACAGGTGCCAGGGGCAGACATGGACAGCACTGGGAAAAGGCTACCAATCCCAAATCCCACCTGAACTCAGCAGGTCCATGTACCCTGAGTGTTGAAGCCCTCACAGCTCACCTGAACAAAGTTTAATGCTCTGCAGCTAAACTCACACATGGGTGGAAAGTCAGTCTCTCTCAAAACTCCTATAACCAGTTATTCCAGCTATTACTGTAATATTGTCATTCTAATTTTTTGTTTCAGGACAGCTGCTTAAAATATTACTTTTGTTTTCGTTCAAGCTGCCTAATTATAAGCTGTGCACCAGCCATGAACAAGCATGCATAACTAATGACTCTCAGCCAATCCTGGACTCTTTAATCAATTTTAGTCTGGTTTCATCCAAGAGATTACCCACCTCTACAGGAGATTTGCTGAGGTGGGAAGAAGATTTATTTATCCTGTGCAAATTCCTGCCAAGAAAACCTGCTTGAAGAGCTACAAATGTAATACAGATAAAAAAAAGGAGGTTTCAAATCTTAAAAAAAAAAACAAACAAAACTTTTGAAAGCAGGAGCTAGAGCCTGCTCCTATGGTGTTACAGGACTTTTATACTGCTTTTGAGAAATACCTCTAAAGCAAGGAATGATTTACAAGTAATGGCCGCAGAAAGATGCTCTTTAGCATATTTGAAAAAAAAAATTAATGTTATAAAGTTAAAAAGAGAGAAACTTAAAAAAGACTGGTTCAGGGACTGTTATGTTTTTGTTCTCCTTATATTTTCAGAGAAAAACAATAACAACAACTCTCCAGAGGGATTTTTTACCTTTTTTCCCAAGTTATGTGACAGGGGGAGAGGATCCAATTGCCTGTTTATAAATCCCATGGTACTGAAGTTTCTTGAAGGCAAGACACTGATCCCAAGAGTGCCATCACTGAGTAAGAACCCACTCCTTTAGAAATTTAAATGAAATTCAAAACAAAATGGGGGGGGGACGTGCGAGCGCCTAAGAATGTCATGCACACACTGGAGTTTGCAAGAGGGGAGAGCTCTCCTCCACAACCTCTTACAAGTGTGGGGCTAGAAATGGTGAGGCTGGTACAAGGGCTGAGAAGAAAATGTGAAGGATGACCAGACCCCACCAGTGAGGGTCCATTCCCCGAGGGCACAGAACATGCCAAGCGTGGGAGGACTCTGTGAACTGCCATGAACAGCAGAGCTGCTGGAACCACCCCAGTGACAGCACATGGTGGCCAGGGGAGATGCCAGGCACAGAGAAAAGGCTGCTCTGAGCCTCCCTGAGCAGCCCCTGCAGAGAGAAGGGGCAGGAACCCCCCAGCTCCCTCCCACAGCCCGTGTGAAACCAGAATTGCGTGGGCAGGACGGATGCTGCCTTTCCCTACCACAAGCACATACAAGCAGAGCTTTAGCTCTGCTGAGCACAATTAAACCTTCATTATTCACCATGCATCTTTGTAACACCGTGCCAAATACCACCATGTCCAGTCCATCACTGTATTTTCCTTCCAACTCCTCTTGTCTTCCTCCTACAGCTGGTTTTTTTAAGGGATGGGAAGGAAAATCACAGATTACTTTAATTTCCCAAAGGCAAATACTGACATCAATGCAGGACCACTAAATTAAAGGATGGAAAATGCAGGGCTTCATTTTTAGCTGTCTGAACACTTGATTACAGCAAATACACCCGTGTTCACATTCAGTAGCTGCTATCAGGCTATCAGCTTTGCATATGCAAGGTATGAAAATCTGCCTGCATACTACCGTGTGTGCAACTGCAGGTGAAAGAGGCTGACAGTGGGACAGGGTCCCTGCTCTTGAGGGGACTTCAAAGCATTGGCCAATAATTAAACAACAAAAATCTTCTATTTCCATTCAATTAACAGTGACAATACATCAATAAACCTCGACAACCTGTTATTACCAGCAAACCAAAAATCTTTCAATAGCTGTAGAGCTAGAGTTGCAAAGGGATGATCCTGACAGCTCACGTTTTAGGTCTATCACTGAGCACACCATACAGGAATCACCCTTCTCTATCTCCAAGATCTGGAGATTATCAACAAGAGTATTTTCTGTCTCCTACGTGAACCCAATATAGCTTGGCAGAAAACCCAGGAAATTGTGCCACTTTTTCTGTTTACAGTTATAAAGAAATAAATTCATTGACTGGTGCCAAGTAGGCAAGTGGGTGGCACTTCCCACATGGAAACGTTCCAAGGGCCACCACAATGAGGTGCTGAGTGGAGCATCCTCAAAGTAAAGCAATGACATAGCTGAGCTTAGAACTGAGGCAATGTCCCCCAGGGAGGAAAGGGCAGTGAAAAAGCAAGCCCAGGTAGCCCAGTGCACACCAGAGACCTGGGTTTGGCCCAGAGAGGAACGGAACAGGCACCGGGCAGAAAAACAGAAGGAGAAACGAAAAGATTGGGCAGAGAAGCAACAACATTCTCTCAGCCTTGAGAAGTCTTCCAAGGCACAGTGTTCACCTTCAGCTTTAATTAACCTCCCTAACAAATTTAGGCAGACTTCATGAATAATTTATGACTTTACATTAAGCAGCACAGTCTGCACATGGTCTGAGGTTCTATGTCTTGTTGGTTGCCCAGGAACCATCACTGCACAGCTACAGCAGGACAGCACTTAGGGGTAACTTAGGGGCAATCCACTGTGTTGGCCAGCATCAGGCAGAGCCCCCAGTATCCTGTTCATGGATCCAACCCAAGGAGCAGGAACCCCTGAACCAGCTGCATCACTGTGCAAAGACCCCCTCTGCAGCTCTCTCCCCAGAACTTCGCTCACTCACCTACTTGTGTTGTTCTCCACTATTCAGTGCTGGGAAATATTTTCTCATTATTCATAGGCTTTATTGCATAATCCTAAACTTCTGAGAAATTATTCTCATTTGAGTCTCAATTAGATGTGTCACTATTTTTAAAATATCTTCCTACTACATGTAATTCATTTGGTGTACTGCTGCTTTTCCATTTTTGTCCAATAGCTCTTTCTTCTTTCTAAAACCAGGCCATAGCAGATGAGATCATGAACCATTAAAATCCATTAGTCCTCAAGATAATCTATCAAATTTCTCAACACCTCAGGTAGAAAGGGGAAAGGTCACAACTTTCTCTACTCCAACCATTTCTGTCAGATACTGAAGAGCCAAATACCATCCTTTTAACAACAGTTAAAAGTTAAGTCCTGGTGCTGCTGCAAAAGGCAATCTGATGGAAAAGTTCAGTTATTTATGATGCTTGATCGCTAATAATGAGCACTGTAAAACTAAAAAGGATTTTTTAAGGAAGGATTCTGGAGTGAGATGTGCTCAGCATCTCGATGCCAGGAAGATGGGGTGCCACAACACAGAGGTACAGATGCAAACCAACAGCTCTGCAGAGGGCTTGATTTACAGGCACCTTCCTTCTGCCTCCCTCCCTTCAACACCAAGTGTTGGAAAGACCTTCATTGATCTTTACTGCACTGGGGACAGCTGGAACCCTAAAAAGTGGATGGTAGAAGTTTCAGGGAAGCCCACAGTGCTGGCTGTCATCCAGGCTGCCATCCTGGTGTCACACTCCTGCAACGCTGTTGCCAGATCTCTCCTTGAAGCCAACGTGACAGGGGAAGGAGCTGCACACGAGCTTGTGCACTCCAAACACATCAAACACATCCCACACATCCCCACCTTTCCAACCAAAGACAGCAAAGCCCCTCTGGGTGCACATCTTACACCACCAGCTTTACAGAAAAGGAAAACAACATATGGGGATGGCAGGAGCAGAGGTAGAAACAGGGCTTTGGGTCTTCAAGAACCAGACCTAGCCCACTGCACAGCAGCCACACTGCTTGGGAAAGTGCAAGGGAAACTCGGCAAAACCCACAAAAGCAACATGTACCTGGACTCCACAGAAATCCAGACATCAAGAAGAGTCAATTGCTCCAAAGCACGAGAACTCTCAGTCTTTTCAATGACTTTAAAGCCTTGAGCTAAGCGATTGAGGGGTGTACAACACCACCCCTGTCAGCATCACAGTGAATTAATTTATGTGCAGGATCCAGTTATCAGCAATATTTCTGGCAAAACCTGAGATTTCAAATGGCATTTCTCAGGGGCATGCCAGTCTTTAGAAGCACAGTTCCCAACACAGCTCACATTCCCATTTAAAGTGTTAATGCCATTACTCATCCTTAGTGAGGGTACAAAAAGGAGAGATGAAATCCAGCAACTTTCAACCTTGGCATGGGCTGTAACACCATGGGGAAGCCTAAGCACCTCAGCTCTAATAATGCTTCCCAGATCTGGAATTGATCACAGAGACTTCCTTCTTCCTCCTCACACTTCCTCACCTGGCAGTTTCTTAGCACTGAAATTATTAAGGACTTACATTTATACCCAGCCAGTATTGATCCACCACATCCCCTCTCCATGGTGCAACATGATCTGCCCAATGATTTGAGACAGAAGGATGAAAAGAAAACTACCAAATATGAATGGCATCTCACAAGAGAGAACCTGCTTGAGACACAAGGAAATATGAAAAGAAAGGTTTAAAAGTACTTTAGCCCACATACTCCCTCTCCCATTCTCTGCCAACCACTTATGGGATTGCTCCATATCCCTGGTACACACATCCCAGAACATCACGTAAAAGCACCAGCAGTTTCTGGCTGCATAGCCAATTAGATGTTTCCAAAGGTACAAAAAAANNNNAAAAAAAGAAAAAAAAGAGGAGTGCCAAGGCATGCACTCCCCCAGCATTCCTGAAGGTATGATGCTTCCTCCTGGTGTCCAGATGTTACTGCTCACATCTCTGCTCCAGTCCCACGAGGTCCAGTGCTGGGAGCCACAATCAAGTCTTCAGGCAGCAAAAAGAACGTAGGTTGCAGCTGACAACACCCAGAAAGGACACGCCACTGCCAACACTTGCTTTGCCAAGTTAGATCATATCCTATTTGGAGAGTGGGTTTTGTTTATGTGTTTGGTTTTCTGTTTGGGGTTTTAGGGTTTGGTGGGCATGATGAGTACAATCAAAATATTTCTGTGAAACAGCAGTTAGAAAAAAAAGGGTGCAGAGGTGTCGTTTTTCATGGGGAAGGACAGTGGGCTGGATATCAGTACCAAGAATAACAAGGGAAAAAAAAATTGTCCTGAAATCCTGAGGCCAAGCATTACAATAAGAGACAGACTGTCCAAGACCAAGCAATTTTTAGTCCCATCAAGTCTGTGATTACAGTTTTCCTCACCTACCTCATGAGAGAGATGATCTCACTACCCACTTGTGACCATAAAGTCACAGCTGTGACTCCAGCAATTAGGCTGAGCCAGGAAGGAGCTGAGCAGCACTGGCCTCCAGCCTTCCCAAGCCACCGGATGGTGACGAGGTGCCATGTCACTGGGATGTGCTGCTCATCTGACCCAGCCACCTGCCTCCCTCTGAAGGACAGGAGCCTCTCCAGGGTTTTGTGAACAACTGCAAGCTGACAGGGAGCTTTGCTGGCACCTACCAGCAGCACGTTGTCACATATTTCCCCTTTTTAGTACTTCTTTTTCCCGTTCCAAAGTGTGGTTTCAAGATGAGGAACCAATGTGACCAAGATTTACCTTGGATTAAATAAACCAGAGGGTGGAAACACCCAGAAGGGGTATGTAGAGGAAAAGGTCAGAGCATTGTTGGAGTGGTTTTGCTCACAGGTCAATTGAGAACATAACTTGGTGCTGACCACATTCCCCATTCAAAACTCAGCATCACCCACAAACCTGCAGATAAAACCTTCTGCTCTTCAAACAAAGCTTTTGCTGAGGATTGCCACAAGCCCCAGCACATGGCAATCCTGGGTAAGCCAAGAGCAGGACAGGCTCACCTACAAAGCCAGTCATATTTAGGACAACTGTTGTCATGTTCCCTCCTTGACAAATGTTTTGTGTCTTTGTGAATGGAAGGCCTGGCATTTTATCTGTGCCAGAGTGCTGCATGTGTTTTATATACAAACACATATGCTTTTAACTCCAGCACACTAATGTGTTTAAAGTATAAATTCCCTCCTGGAGAAAAGCACATCCCCACCTAGGTGGCACTGCTAATGTGGACCTCATGCTCCTCTTCCTGCTGACAAACAGCCCTTGCTGTGTGGGGGAACACATTTCCATAATTCCCAAATCAAGGTTTTATTCACTCTGGGAAAAGTCACATCAGTTTTAGTCTTCTACCTTAATTCTCACCAGCTGAGGACAGAAATCCCTTGGACAGCATGTATTTCTTCTGAAAATAAAGTCAAATCACTTGCCTTCTTTAAGATTTACCAAGCCCTATAATACAAAGCCAAGAAGCCACTCAGTTCCTGTCCTCTCAGCAACCACCTTGGAGGGAAGTAAATTAAGAGATCCAGTCCCTTTTAATGACTGACCCACATTCAGTGAAGGGAAATATTACAAACACAGTTCCCAAGAAAGATAATAAAACACCTGACACTCTTCAACTCCAAATACAAATTACATTGAAAGAGCCTGAGATAAGATTACAGTAGCAAGGAGTTTGATGGAACCATTAAAAAAATTCTTGAAATGGTTTTGTTTAGAAGGGACCTTAAAGATCATCCAGTTCCAACCCCCCACCATGGGCAGGGACACCTTCCACTATCCCAGGTTGCTCCAAGCCCCATCCAGCCTTGCCTTGAACAATTGATCCTGAACTGGAGCTGCTGACCAGATCTTGGCCGCACCACGAATTGCGACTTTTCACAAATCTAAAAAAACTCCTCCTGCAGCCCAGCAGAGTTTGAAAGGCTTCTGGGGCATTACCACACAGAGCAACATGAAACAGGGGGGTGGTTTCAGATACTGAGATAGAAAGTCTGAACAAGTACTGACCCACTGGAAAATTCACAGCGAGAGATGGAAAGATCTGGTACTCTTCAAACACCTACATGTTCTGGCTGTGGCTTTGAAGCAAGCCACAACACTGCCTATTGTACAGAGCACTGTTCCTGTGGAAACACTTGCTTAATATTGTCAGAGATGGAGTAAGAAATGCTATAGGTGTACAGAATTTTGCAACTACCCATTTACTGGGTAAAAAAATATATACATTCAAAAGAGAAAAAATTCCTTTTCTTATTGTTGACAGTGAAAAACATTAGCAGGCACTGAAACGGCATATTTTTGTGCAGCTGGACTAATTTAAAAAAAAAAACAAACAAAACTAGCTAACCCAAATTCCATAGAATCATAGAATGGTTTGGTTTGGAATGGACCTTAAAGATCATGTCATTCCCACCCCACTGCCACAAGCAGGGATACTTTACCCTAGACCAGGTTGCTCCAAGCCCCATCCAACCTGGCCTTGAACACTTCCAGAGATGAGAGATCTGCAAATTTTTCTGCAAATGAAAATTCTTATGACCAGAACTATTAACATAAAAAGATTGTTTGGTCAACCTAGAAATGAACCACAAAATTTATACTGAGAAAACACTGATGTGCTTTTTTGAGGTCACAAAGATGTTTTCAGAAATATCTTTCAGAAGCCAAACACAGGGACACCAAGGGCTGCTTAAAACCTACAGGCTCAGTTACTCTTTTCTCACCTAATGTTCATGTTCAAAACAGGAACAGGCGCTTCAAAAATGTTACTAAATTAAGAAGTGCATTGCTTAAAAACAATGAGTACTGCATATGCATTGCTGAGGCAAGTCTCTTTACACTAAGCTTATTTATATTTAGAAATAACACCAGTGACCTCGTATTAATCAGACACAGCTTTCTCCATGACAAAGGGAAATGACAAACTTGCAAGGGCACACCAAAAACCTTCTGAGATCACATCCACTTAAGCCAAAACATGTGACAACTTGAATGATCTTTTGCTCCTCTTTGAAGAAATCCACTCAGATCCTGCAATATTATTCTTGACAAAATCAGAACCATGCAATTCTAAAATGAATCAAGTGATGATTTTAGATATAGCTTCAATTCTCTAAGCTCCTTCTCAAAGTTTCTGAAGCTTTTAATTCTAAGAATTTTAATCAAGATAGTGCTAACCAGAAAGAACATAACCAGCCAAAAGGGTTTCTCCTTGCTAGACACAGCACCAAGCAAGAACCGAAATGAGTGTGTGTCCTGTCCTGTCTGTGCCACAGCACGCAGGCGTTCACAGGCAGCTCCACACCACAGCATGAACATCCTGCTCTCCTGCAGATGTGCAGCCACACGCAGCAGCTCTCACCTGAGAGAGAGAGGAGAGCAGCCACAGCTCCCAAAACCCCTCCAGAGGAGCACAGGTAACCTCAGAGCAGGGCCTGGTACATGTCCAACAGTGGTCATCAGAAACTGCTGGAGAAACACAGGGTTGATGATGGCTCAGGTTGAAGGAGGGTAAATATTAGACTTTAAGAAGAAATTCTTCCCTGTGAGGGTGTGAGGCACTGGCACAATCTGCTCAGAGAAGCTGTGGCTGCCCCATCCTTGGAAGTGTTCCAGACCAGGTTGGATGGGGATTGGAGCAACCTGGTCTGGTGGGAGGTGCCCCTGCCCATGGCAGGGGTTGGAACCTTGATGAGCTTTAAGGTCCCTTACAACCCAAACCGTTCTGTGATTCTGTGAACTGACAAATCATTAACCAAGTTCTTTGGTAGATACTAAATACAAGGAAAAGCCATCATGGCATTAACTTTTGACCAAAAGCAGATTAAGGGCCCCAGCTGCCCCAAAATTCCGCTCCCGCCTCTTCTTCCGGCCGCCACCACCCCTCTGCAAAGGCAGCACGATGGACGGCTGCTTTCACACGACTCCAAAACCACAGAACAGCCCCCCACACTGCCTTTGCCTGGTGTCTGACTGATGGTTTCTTCAGCAAGCTCAGCTGTGAAATGGGGTAGGCAAGAAGCAGAGAAGCAAGCAGGAAGCTCTCCACCTCTCCTGCTGCACAGCAACTGCCCACGGGGCAGAGGAGGGCAAAAACCTGCTGGGTGCCCTCCTAGATCTGCCCTGCACAAACTGCCAGAGCCCACAAGTCACAGGCCTGCTGAAAAAGTGCTCAATCACATTTAAACACAAAACTCATTCCTACACTGGGTGACTTTGTAAGTATTATATTAGCCCAGATGGAAAGGGTCATACTAGCACATGAACCTGTTTTGTCTACAAGGGGCTGAAAAGCACTCTGTGAGGATGTGCAGCATAGCCTGGATTTTTGATGCTTTATTCCTGATCCTCCAGAATCCAGGAGTCTGCTCTTCATTTCAACACTGTCACTCCCAGAGGACGACAAGCCCTAAGGATGTGGATACAGTAAGTCTTGGCCTGCAGAGACAGCTCCTTAACAGTAAACATGGAGGGGGCTCCACTGTGCTTTAGGTAGAGCTGGAGATCTCAGCCTCAACCTGTGCAAATGCACCAAAGAAACTTTTATCTATTCCTGTACCATTCATTTTGCCTACATCGTACCCTTTTTGTCCCTCAAAGGGAAAGAAAAAAGCTTCACTGTCTGGGCTCATTAGAACAGCTCTAGGCCTTGCTCCTTTCTTGGACATAAGCAAAATTAATTTGAAGATCTAGGTTTTGATAAACCATTCAGTAAGAGGAAAGAGGAACACGTTCCTTTCTAGAATCAAGGAAACAGGGGAAACATCATCCCTATTGGCAAGACAGGCTAGATGTTACTTGAGCTAATTATTTGAAAGCGTAGTCAAAATGAGTTACTATCATTAGGTATTGATAGGATTATTGTAACAGGGGCTAATTTTTGAGAGGAAGATGGCTTATCTCAATACAACTGGGTTTCCAGCCAGTTCTGCTCCACTCTAAGCTGAGAACAGCTCCTTGCTTGTAGAGTAGCTACTAAATGACCACAGTTACGTCCCACTACGTTTCAAGAAGACTAAATAAACCAGCATTTCTTCTTAGCAGCCACATTAGGAGTCCCTTGCAGAAACATGGGACAAACTTCTATAAAAGGAGATTGATTGCAGGGTCATTTTCAACAATCTCCAGTAAATTGCACTCCCTTACAAACCAGTCTGGTGAGCAGCTCTTGGAAAGTACCCAAAGCTGGACTTTTTACTGCTACTGAGTAAACAGATAATGAAGTGATAAGCATGGGGCTCCATGTAGAAAACTGATTATCAGCAGCAATACTCCCACCAAGCCCTATTAGGAGATGGAGGTTCACCCTACACAAGCTTTGTAGTTTTTGTATTAGCAGTGTGTTCCAAGGAGTAGCTTTGACAAGAAATCCCACCATGGATTTGGACTGCACAGGAACACCTTCCTCACACAGTTATATTCTCTTCCAGGCTCAGGAGCAAACTGCCTTAGAGAATAAATTTGCATTGAATATATTAATGTGAGATGCCTCAGTCTGTGAATGACCTAGATAATAAACTCACTGATGGAAGCCAATTCCTTCCTCTTTCTCAGAGCACCATGGGCACTCGCTGTGCCCAATAAATAATGTACAACCCAGCCATCATCATCAACTCTTGTTGCATGCAAGAAGGGGGAAGGAAACGTGTCCAGTTCTTCTCCCAGTTAGCCAGTGCAAAGCTGGCAGCATAATTCCATCGAAGCCATGGGGAATCCACTGACATAAACCTCACAAGCAACAGCAGAAGCAAACACCAGGCTCCTGCTCTGCTGGAGTCTCACAGAAGACACAGGCAAACCTTTTAAAAACAAGTGAGAAAGGAAGAACTTTCACATTGATGTTATTAAAAACTGATGCCAGAAATAAGTGAGGTATGGAGAGCTTCATGTATGTGCCAGCTTACATGTGAGGGAAGGATAACATTTAAAGCATATAAAATTTAAAAGAATTGAAGGATATGAGATAAAAGAAAACATGCAGTAAATCAATCCCAAATTTCACTACTTGGAACTCTGTTTTTCCTCTGCTCTTCAGTCCTGGGGAAAAGGCCAACAAGCTATACATCCTTGTTCACCAAGAAAGCAAATGCAGGACAAAGTAGGAATTCAAACAGGATAAGCTAGTCTTTCATTAGTCATTCCTGATTTAGTCTGAAGGAACAAAGCCCAGAACTGAATACATTTAGCATGGGATGAGCACACTGACCAGTCTAGGTGGAGAGAATCCCTCTAGAAACTAACTCACACATTGACAAGCCAGCTCCAATGCTATCAGAGACAGCACTGATTTGCAACTATTTTGTCAGATAAAAGCACTCTAGAGCACAGACATCCCATGCTGACTTTTACTGTCATAGTTAAGCTGTCATCCTCTTTCCCATCCTGACCGTGGAGCCAGCCAGCTCCAGAGTGCTACCACAACCCTAAATAATCTCTTTCACAGTGCACTTCTCCCTCTGACTCTCACCCACAGCACTCAGCACCACTGGTCCTGCTTCAACCTACTACAGCATCTGTTAAGCTGTGAATGATGGCAAACATTTTTCTATCCAAAAATGACAAAAGGATTCCCAAACTAAGACGTCACTGATATCATAGGAGGTTTAAGACACTAAATTTAGCAAGCGGAGATGTGCATGAAGAATTTAATTTCCAAGGGATGTCTTGCTTACATGACAGAGTAAAATTAAATGTACTCATGAGAAAAAATGCAAAAGACCGTGTTATGCTAAAATGCAGACTGATGACAAGGAATTAAAAAAAATAAAAAGAAAGAAAAAAGCAAAGGCAAAACAGAAACCACAGAGCAGGCCAGAGAACGAGAGAGAGCTGGAAACCAGAGGTGCTGTAGAGAGGTGTGAGCTGCTTTTTCACACCAAATGAGACCATCTGGCAAGTCAAAATCCTGTCTCTGAGAATGGCTAACATAGAATATATGAGAGAAAGGCAAGAAAAACACCACAGTGTCAGATATGGAGGTACCACCTCAAAACTCTCCTCAGCCCCTGGATGCACATCATCAGACAATCTGTCACTGTGATTCTTACTATTAGATGTAAAGTCCTGGGACAGCAGAGACACACAGCCTGTTTCTCACATCCTGTCCCTCACTCGCCTCATTCTGAGAGATTACTGGGCTCTACTGATCTGTTACATGATTTCACATTGCAAATGATTGTACTGATCTTTTTTTAAACATACAGCAGACATGCAACACTCATGCAGCAAATCACACATTTAGAAATGTGTCCTGCATGGATGCATTTTCCTCCTCTTCCCATGCTGACATAAGTATCTGTACTGCAATAAAAAGTAAAAAAAAAAAAAAAAAAGAGAGAAATTCCACTAAGGCCTAAATTGCATTCTCATGTTCGTTAAAAAAATAGATTATTTATTCAATCTCCCATTTCACAAACTGAAGTCAGCTACCAAAGCTGCCCAGCTTGTGTTTCTGCACCAATACTTCATCTCCTGCCTGCTCCACAGAAAGGAGATCCCTCCTGGAAGGAGTCTGGAGAGCTGCCACTTTGTATCACTGATACAAATGCAACCAACTCACTCACAAAACTCAATACTTACGAAACTGGGCAGGTAAACACCAAGAAAAAGCCCTTATGTAATGTCACCTAACAGATTCATACCTCCCTCCCTCCTTCTCCTGCCAACATTTTTTTGTACTGGCAAAGCTCCTGGGTAAGCACAGTCCCAGCAGCTGGGTTTCAGTGCAGTGTGAGCCGTGCTGACCCAAAGGGCAGGTCCCCACCACCTGATGGAGCACAGAAATTCCCATCCAGAGCCACAGAGGTCCAGCCAGCAAGTGAAAATCTTATCCCAGACCTGACATCCCAAACACCCTGTGGCTTTGCAGCCCCAGATTGCAATCTTCCCCCGGATGGGCTTAATTATTTTGCAATGTGGCACTCAGAGGAGACAGCCCAGAGTGTGACATCCATTTGTCACACAGGTCACAGCCATCCCCTGTCTCTGCCTTGAGGGCTGCATCTCCCCATCAGGACACCGGTGGGCTGGAGAGCACGAGTCTTTCTGGAGATGCAGTGGGTCTCACAAGGAAGACAAGCCAAAAAAAACCAAAACCAAAACCCTGGCAGTTCCCAGAACAACTGTTCTGCCTGCAAGCTGCCCCAGACTGGAGGAGCCCCGGGACAGAGCAGCGCAGGGAGCGGGGCCATCAGCCGGTCAGACTGCCCCGGCAGCCTGCGGCATAGATCTGGACATCGATCAGATGCCTCTGGTCTAGCACAACAAGGGCACAAAAGGTCTTGCAGGGACAGTGAAAAAGCAATTTTTTCCATCACCTTGGGCCCAGGACGGACACTGAATATCAAAGCACAGGAGTTGCTGAGGGATGCTTGTTCCCACACGGCATCGGCGCGCTAACGCGACAAAAGCTGGCTCCCATCTGCTCATGGTGCTGGCTTCTAAATTAAAGCAGGATGGTTTCCTCAGCAATTGACCTCCCTAAGTGATGAGAACATCTCATGGTATCAAAGCATACAAAAATATCATTGGCATTGCAGAAATATAGTTGTCTGTCTGGCTTACCCTAAGTGGCTTAGCGTTGTTAATTGGATGCTTCTGGATGCTCTTTGTTTCAGATACACATTTATCTTTGATATCATTATTATAAAGCAGGTCTTTCCCTCACAGCCAGCCAGCAAAAGGGCATGGCTTGGGAGAGGAACAACCACGTGGTGATCTCCACCAGGACACGGCGCCAGGTTAGTTACCCAGGACTCCAGCCTGGGTCCAGCAGGGCCCTACAAACAGCACAGGGGTGGAGCAAACAATCAGAGCAAAGATTGCTCATTGTCTCCAGAGGAAATTAAATTTGCAGCATGGTCTGACATGTCTTAACTGCCTGCCTAAATAGGATGAAATCTGGGAGGCAAGAAGGTGCGATGGCTGATCCAGAATCCTTATAAAAGCTGCCAGTAACTCATTTCATGTGGTAACTCTGCTGCTCATCTCTTTCTCCATGGTTACACAAAAGGTCCTCAGTTTCCTGGCTGTATTAGAAAAGCACAATAGCTAAAACCTAAAACATCAAAGGAGCTTTGATAGTTTGTGAAGAAAGGGTGGGAGTCTTATTCACTTCAGTAAGGGATATGTTTTTCATATTGAATTACCCTGTAAATCAGTAGACTTTCTAATGGCATTTCAATAGCTCAAATGGCCCCCTTGACAATCCATTCTGCAGAGTTTATTGCCTATAAGCTCAAAATGGCCAGAAACCAAATCATTACTCAGAAAATACTCCAAACAGAAAGCCTCTGACAGCCTGGCTGAAATGTGTTTTACTAAAAGACCTGTGGAAAAAGCTAAATATAAACCACCAACAGGGTGAGGCGAGGCCTGCAGGGCGCAGGGCTGGGGACAGAGCTTCCTGGGGTGCTGAGCTCACTTGTGCTGTGGTCACCCTGCTGCCCCCTCCTCCTCCTCACAGCCTCTCTGCAAGGAGCACCCCCAGGGCTGCAGGTGCAGGTCTGCAAACACCTTCTCATGAGCTTCTAACATGAACAACACTGCCAAAGGCAATGTGGGCATCAGCCCTCGGCCGCCTCTTCTCCCTCCAACTGGGGCTTTTAACTGGTTCAGCAGCTCCAGCCAACCACATCAACAAGGGCTTGACAGAATCACAGAATAGAAGGGACCTTAAAGACCAGCTCATTCCATACCCTCTGCCATGCACAGGGACACCTTCCACCAGACCAGGTTGCTCCAAGCCCAGTCCAGCCTGGTCTTGAACACTGCCCAGGATGGGGCATCCACAGCTTCTCTGAGCAACCTGTGCCACCCTCATTGTAAAAAACTTCTTCCTTATATCCAATCTAAATCTCTCCTCTGTCAGTTTAAAGCCATCATCCTTTTGCTGTCTCTCCATACCTTTGTCAAAAATCCTTCTCCATCTCTATGTTAACCCTTTAGGCACTGGAAGGTGCTAGAAGAAGGTCTCTCTTTTGCCTTCTCCAAGCTGACAAACTGCAGTTCTCTTGGCCTGTCCTCATAGCAGAGATGCTCCAGCCCTTTGAGCATCTTCATGGCCTCCTCTGAACTCCCTCCAAAAGGTCCACGTTCTTCTTTTATTGGGGGCCCCAGGGATGGATGCAGTACTCCAGCACATCATTCCAGTCACCTCCAGGTGACTGCCACTGCTCTTGCTGGCAAGAGTACCCAAAGGGTGCCCATTACCCATGTGACCATTTCCCTCCAGGTCACTGCAGCACCTGATTGTCTGGACCTGGACCTGTCCTGCCTTTTCCTGCACTCCCTGAATTCTGGCTCTGCCCCAGGCACAGAACTCCCCACCCCCCTCAGCCACAGTCCCCTACCCCACAGTCCCCCGAGACTAATCCATAAATGAGGTTCTCTGGGCTGCATACAAGTGACATTTACCTGGAAATAACCTATGAATGCAGTGACAACATCTTTGAAGGGGACAGAAACACTGTCACTTCACTGCCCATATGGCTGCCCCTTTATACAACTCCAAAAAACCTTAAGAGTCAAACCCACATCTTGCTGCACTCAGTTCAAAGCCAGGACATGAACTCCAGTCCCACACCCCCCTACTGGCCTCCATCACTGGAAACTGGCTCTTCTCATGCTTGGGTCAAATCCTCCCAGCCAAACACACTCTCAAGCAAAACACCCATGCTCTCCAAAGATTCCCACAGTTGCCAGCCAGGCCTTTTATTGGGGAGGAGCAAGAAACGGGACTCCAAACAGCTCCACTTGTGATGCTGAAACAGGGCAGAACTTGTGCTCCTCTTCATGACAGCCAGCTGTCTCATTTGCCTCGATCAGAACAACTGTTTTTAGCTTCACACCCCCACAGACTATTAAACACCTGACAAATAGCAACAATTTTCCCCTTCGTTATAACAGCCCTAGTTTTAGGCTGCAGGGCACTCTCAGGTAGCCGAGGTGCATGGGGCTCTGTTGGCATTTTGAGAGGGTCTGTTCATAGGGCCAAAGGACAACTTAATGCTAAAGGAAAGAAAGAAAAGCTGAAATTCCAGTAGCTTTCAGACCCATCCTACCTTCTGCAGTGGGCGTTTCTCTCCACAAGTCCTATTCAACATAGTAACCGCGTATCAGTAACAACAATTACAGAAAGGTCTTAAAGCTTACAAAAAGTTAGGGAAGGAGCTCATTTTACTCAAGCCTAATTAATATTCAGTGTGACCTTCACACAGATCAGAGATGTGCACCATGTACATCACTGTCATGTGCATGGAAACAGAAGTCAAATGGACTTCACCCCAGCCTGCTCCTGCCCTGGGGCTGGAGACACCACTTATTCCAGCTCTGCAAGCTTAATTTATCTCTACAGTTGGGTAGACACAAAATACTGCACCACAAAATCCTCTGTCAAGAGTTATAAAGTATTTTGGCTTCTTGAAGCAACTTTTGCCCACCTGAAGAACTCTGCAGCCAAGCAGAAGTCAAAAGAAGCAGCAACCATATTATATTTGACCTGCAACACCCTGCCTCTGTGCCATGGCCATGATGCTCTGGAGAAAAGGTGACTTATCTTTTAACTCTTAAACTTCACATTCAACAAATACAATTGTATATAAACATGGGTAAAACACAATTATTTCTGCCTTAAGAAAGAAAAAAATCATAGGGAAGGATACAGGCAAAAGAGCTGAAGTGAAGGAATGCACAAGAATTGCCTTAATCTCTTCCTGCACAGGAGCAAATGGCAACAAACTCATCAGGAAGTTGTGACTGGCTCACTAATCTTACAGCCCATCTGTTATGTGATTTCCTTCAGTGTACTCTCATGATTTGCTACTTCAAGATCAAGGTTGAAATATCTACTCCTTGTTAAAGTCTTAGAAATTATGGCATCTCCGCCCAGGGACTAACAATTTTTACAACTGTGATTAAATAATTCCCTTGTAACAATGCCATTCAGTATCTGTAAAGAGTGTTTCCCCAAGGTTAAAAATTACTTCAGCTACTACATAAAACTCATAGGAATAATCCTAGGTATTGTAAACATCTCCCATTTCGGCTACACTGAGTACTCCATTTGTTTCACTGATATATGACAGCTTTCTATACTGCACTCAGAGACAGTCAAAGAGGAGATAATACCTTTTAAAGGTGCATATGCCAAGTAAAAAGATCCTAGCGCAGGCCAGTGCAAAACTAAATGCTTTCAAGAGGCAAGTTTCAGCCCTGATGTAAATCCCAGCAAACAGCTCCAGAGAGCAGGCAGCTCAGCTCCCTCCCTGCACCTGGTCATGCACACCTGTGTGAAATGCAACCATTCAGGTTTGCACAATCTCACACCCACACAGCAAATGCCTACCAGAGACAGAGCGTGGCACTGGGGAGATGGGGCTCAGCTTTGGCTGTGTCACAGCACGCTGAAGGCAGGGTGGCATTTCATTGACAACGTTAATAAAAACTACTTTGCCAAAACCTGACAGGTTAATGTAAGAAAGGGGAAACAATGAGAAGGATCTTGAAGTTAATAAGCTCTTGCAAATTTGATCTGTGGAAAATTAGTCAAATGTGTGTAACAACTAACACACAAATTAGAAGATATCCAGACCATGCTAATGTGTTTACTAGAAAGACTTAGGAAAACAACCCAAATGGTTAGAAGGAAAAGGGCCAGTTTTGAAGTCCCTGAAACATGAATTTTAAAGCAAACCATGAACAGAGAACACTGCCCCAGCACCCAGTGGGATGACTCAGGTGTATAAGCATTACTGATGAGACAGCTCATTCCATACACTTACTCATCTGCATAAGTGTTTGGGGTCATAATTGCAGTGATGTACCTGCAAGTCATCTGGGAAGCACCAACTCTTACACACCAACTGCTCCTCCTTGCCTCTCGCTGAAACTTCCTACAGTTCTCACAAGAGGTGCTGACCAATGTTACAACTAATCACTTTTTTTTTAAGCAGGAGAAAAGCCATGTTTATAAACAGAGCAGCATGAGCCTGAGAGCTGACGCCAAGACTGCCATAGGTAATTCCTGACAGCTTCCTCTCAGGAGGAGAGCTCAGGGAGCAGAAGCAGCCAACTGCCCTGTTTGCCTGTTACTAATCATTTGGATTTTACCAAAATATTGTTTTCTCTGTCTCTGAAAAGTGAACATAAAAGTTCTATTTCAAAACAAAATGAAAAATTGTACACAGCCAAGTAAGCATAAGGCAGGTTAAACTTGGGAGGATTCACCAATTTTCCTCTCACTCGATTCACTCCTTAGTCCTATCTATGCTATCCTATCTAGTCCTATCTGTGCTTTTATTTTGGGGATGGAAAAAGGACAGAAATGAAGGATTTTGGAGTGGAGGTGTTTCAAATCATCTACATTTCCTTGTGGTGTTTTGCACTGTGCCAGCAGCTCACAGACCAGCATTTCCTATCCTGATTGCACAAACTCCCGTGACAGCCTTGCTGGGTTTATCAAGACATATTAAATTATCAGGGCAAGATGCTGTTCCCTGTCATCATGTGATCCAGGCTGCACGCTATGCAAGATGCTAACAAAGCAAATCACAAGGGAGGGGAAAGAGAAAGGCAACAGAAGACAAACATTTGCTCATTCCCCACTAGAACCACCCCAGCTGTAAGTTTCAGACATTAATTTAAAGAGAACAGCAGCTCTTAGCCTCTGTCTACATACCCAGATATAAAATCAGTTTACATCAATCTAGTTAAAGGAATTCACTGATTTCCCACCCCATTGCACCCATCAGCTCACAGGTACAGGAGTTCACAAAACACATGTCTATCCTGCAAGGATTAGAAACTTTTCCCTCAACAAAGACCACATGAGTGTTTCAGGCCACATTTTTAGGACTGCATCTGTCCTAAAAATCAGCACTGCAGGATGGACCAGGTTGAAGAAATGTATGTGCATCCACACCAGCAGCAGTATTATGACAGGTATTTTAGTAATGTAAATAAGGGCACCACCTTTGCAGCAGAGCAGTCCCACCCCACATGTAGCCAGCTCCAGTGTGACCAGGAATCCAGCCTCCCCAGAGGACAGGGCCTCTCTCTACAGCAAGCATCCCTAGCAACTCAAACATCAAGAAAAACCTTAAAACCACAGAGCTCTATCCCAAGCTCACTCCTTTGCCTTGCCCATAGGGGTCTGTTCTGTATTTGAAACTGGTTTAGCACAAATCCCAGGAGGAGATACTTTCCAGGGGCATAGATAGCCTGGGAAGCTGGGCATGCATCCACCAGGCAAACCCCATGACCTCAGCTCTGGCTGGGCTGTCAGGAGCAAAACCTCAGCTAAGCCATTGACACTGGCTGGGACCCTTCTGTCTGACACAAAAATCACATCAGGGACTGTCTGAGAGGGAATGCCTCCACTGCACGAATCTCACACCTATCCATAAGGTACCCAAGTAAAATGGCCCCAATATACATTTATTAATCCTTGCCTGTAATCACCTCAAAGGTGTAGCATCACACCTCAGCCACAAACACTGGCTGAGAGCAGAAAGTCCCAGCATTCTCCCCAGTGATAGGATCAAGATGTCTATCTGTTCTCCGCACTGTCAGCTCTCCTTCCTCAACATCTGGTTTTATTGTGGTGGTTATCTGACCGCACATCCTGAACTTCTTGGCCTCAAAAAGTTTATACCCATCACAGCCTTGAACATTCTTAGCTCTTTTGCACTTTCTCTACTCAGAATTATTGCCTTTTTGTATTAACCTAACTCTTCCCAGCAAACTGTCTGGATCAATGCAGTCACCTCCTCCTCCTTTATGAGACTGGACGCAAAGGTACAACTTTAGAGGCCGTACTGTTTCTGTCACCATCGAGACTAATCCATAAATGAGGTTCTCTGGGCTGCATACAAGTGACATTTACCTGGAAATAACCTAGAATTAGCTCAGAGCGAAACTGCATTGACCCAGAGCAGCGGTGTACATAACAGACACAAGACTAGTCCTGCCATTCTGCTAAGAAGTCAAAGAAATCCGCATGCACACATCAAACTATTGTGCAAGCATGTGTAGAGCTGGGCAGAAATACATCCAACCCAGCTACCCGAGTCTCCAAGTGCGCCTCTGTGTGCTGAGCAAAAGGAGGGAGGAACACCTTCGTGTGAATTTGCTGGTGTAGTTGGCAAGTTACGTATTACAGCTCTTCTCTCCGTTCATTTACAAAGAGGAGGAGAGACTTCACAGCCCCCCACTATAGCGTCCTCACCCTCAAGCTACGACAGCTGAGGGTCCTTAGGGTCCTTAAGGAGCAGCAAATGTGAAGCAGAGGGACACAAACAGTGAAGGAACACACCTGTGTACCTGCAGACACACACCGGGCTGCGTGTCTGCGGCACAGGCATGCAAGGACAAGCCCCGGCCCCGCGAGTGCCCTTCATTCATTCCCAGAGGAGCTTTCCCGGACGGGTACTCACCCAGCCCTCGAAGGTGTCGCTGGGGGCGGCGGAGCGCAGCAGGTCCTGGAAGTGCAAGGTGCAGTTGGCCACGAAGTCATCGTAGCCGATGGGGGTGTCGTGGAAGACGGAGAGCTCGATCTGATGGCCGTCGGTGACCGTGGCCGAGAACTCCTCGTTGTAGGTGGGTTTGTTGGTCTTCTGCTTGGTGCTGGTCTGCCCCACGCGCAGCTGGTCCACGCTGACGGTGACATAGGGATCCAGGAGCTGGTAGCCCTTGCGGAAGAGCGAGTGGCGGAGGGACCAGCGGGTGGGCTGCAGCCCCACCGCCTCCCCGATCCGCACCTTCAGGTACCCGCTGAACTTCATGGCTCCGNTCAGCACCGCCCGGGAAGGGCTGCGGCTGCACGGGGAGCCGGAGCAGCGCTGCCTCCGCCGCCCGCAGCTCGCCCCTGGCAGGCAGCGCCTTCCCGCATCGCTCGGCCGGGAGAACGTGCGCGGAGAACATAAGGATGCGCTGGCTTTGCCATACTGTAACAACTCCGCCGTTTGGGGTTAATTGCGGGTGATTAACGTGCCTGGCACTCGGCGTGGTGCCACAACTCGTGGCACAGGGTTGGTTTTGGGGTGGATTTCTTCGGGGGTTTGATCGCACTCAATAAAGTCGGAATTTAATTAGTTTTAATTGCTTTTGAAGATTTCACAGCAAAGCGGTGTGAACTGGGTAGGGAACAATGAAACCCTGCCTTCCCGGTGGCATTGTTCAGCCGGCATCATCTGAATAGGCTGCACTCCGTAAGATGCGGTCCTTTGAGTGACCCCACCGCAGCTGGATGGTGCCAAGACTGGCTGACAGCTTGTAGCCTTTTTTTTTTTCGTGTGTTTCTTTCATTTTTTTTCTTTTCCACATCACTCCTCTCACCTCAGCCCTGCTTTCATATTCCCTAGCAGACTGTCTTCTGTTTTCTCCCATCCCCTTTCCTCGTTTGCTCCTTTTTCACATTGTTTTCTTCTTCTAGAACTCCAAGTTTCGCGGGAACACCAAGCCAAGGCTCCTTCCAAGCCTCAGACAGAGCAGGTTGTCTCTGATTGCCTCCTCTGGAGAAAGCAGGTGGAACAGGTTCAGTAATGTGATCACTCCTCACATGGAAGCAACTGTTCTGCCAGAAAAACTTGTAGACTCTTAAATCAGACTTCTGACAGGTCTCCTTTCAAGGCTTTTAAGTTCCTTGCTCTGTCACTATTAACTGGAGAAGTGTTTTAAGATTTTTTTGAGCTTGGTTAGGACAACTCATCCTGAGGAGGAATACAGGCTTAGTTTTAGAAATTGCCATCCCAGGTTCTGGAGTTTTGTTTCCAGGAGTGAGTGGCTCCAGACCATTTAACAGCAGGTATCGCCAAGTAAACACAGAGTACGCTCTTCTCATAAAAGACTTGTAAATTTAGGATTTTTGTGTTAATGTTCCTTCTGAAATGCATTTTAGCATTAGCTGTGGTCATTCTAGGTAATTTTATTTTCCCTGGGTTTAATCTTTGTACCTTCTTGGATTCCAGTATCCCACAGCAGTGAGCTGGTCAGAAATAAATATTTCCTTTTATCAGCTGTATATCTGCTACTGCTTTCGTGTCTGGATTCACCACTACTTCTTTCATGACACCATAAAATAAAGAAGTCCCTCATTTACCTTTTCAAGAGCACTGGTATCTGTCATTTTCTGCTTTCACCACTTCTGTCCTTCCCAGTTATGAGCTGTCCCTTGAGCCCAGGGCAGAATCCATAGTGACCATTATAGGCAACCCAGAGTTCTTAGAAGACTTCACCAGGACTCACTCAGGGCTGTAGACAAGGTTTAAAGACAGCCTAAACTTTAAAGCACCCAGCATGAGTGCCTAAAGGATAAGGCTGAAGGCCTTAGAAAGGCTGGAGCTCTCACTCTCTAAATTCCAAATCATCAAATATAGATTTTGCTTTGCTTAGAGCCCTTTCAAGGGCTCAGTGCAGTAGCAGTGAAGAATGTTTGGCACTAGGAGACTATAGTTAAGAGCTAAACATGACTTAAAATTGTAGACTGCCATAGTACTGTCAAAATTTCTCTTTACCTTTTCCTCAGTTTCCTGAACAGGCAGAGATGAAAGTCGTCCCAAGCATTACTTGTTAGAAGTAATGGCTGTCTCACATTTACTGTCAGAAACAGGGAAAAGACAAAAATCTGCTGGTTAAAGGCTCAGACAGTGCCATTTCCTCTGCTTAATCACGCAAGGTGAAGTATTTTGCCATGCTAGAGTTTCATCTATAATAGCAATAGGAATGAGGACTTAAAGAACTTTTGCTATACAGTGGTTCATTGGAATCTCATGTGATAACATGATTCCTCTACCCAGACTTCAAATAAACGTACCAAGTATTGTAAAACACACGGAAAAAAGCAGGTGAGCCACAGTTGTAAGTATTTCTGGTGAACAGCAGTGCAAGCCAGTTTTCTGCTGCAGGAAAAAATCAATCCTGTGGACTCGTATTATGTGAATCTAATTAATTTTGTTTATCCACTCAAACCAGTCTGGAACAGATCATCTCAAATAGCATCTGAACACACCCCTATTCTGAACTCCCAGCCAAAGCCCAAATGTCCTGTTCTCAAAGAGAACTGAGCAGCGACATGAAGTCAGAACCTACCCTGCCTACTCTCCAGACATCCATGCAGCAGAAAAACATCCCCAGTTAGGTATTTTCTTCCAAGAATCAAAACATCCCTGGACACCATGACCTTGCAAGGCTGAATGCAGCAGCACCATCTGGTGATGGCTGCATTGATCCTCCTTGCACAGCTCTGGGGGCCAGTCAGGTCTGCAGGAGGGTGGATTCTCTTCCTTTCCTCAGCAGGACCTTGGAGACCAGGCTCCAGGCATGGCAGGGTGATTCATTCTGTGCCCTCGAGTGCTCTAGGAGGCTGAGCTCTTCCCAGTGCTTCCTGCCAAGCTGGATGGTTCCCTGAGCAGTCAACCTGTCACACAGAGCTGTTCAAGGAACCCACTGAGAAAAGTGAACAGATTTCCTGATGTGCCTGAGCACCAGAGTGGTGGGAGACATGCAGTGACAACAAATAGAAAATAAAGCAGAAGGGCAGTGCAATCTGAATTATGGACATGCAGTGACAAATAGAAAATAAAGCAGAAAGGCAGTGCAATCTGAATTATGGGTAAATTACAGGATAAACAAGCCAGGCTACAGGTAATCTTATTTACCTGCCACTCTAGGAGAAGGTTTTAGTGTAGTAGTGGAAAACCCCCTGGAAAAAAAAATTAAAGCTCACCAACAATCAAAAAGACAAGTAGACTATTGATAATTGCAACCACTGACAGCAATGCCAAAACTGTCACTCAGGCACTGTATAAATGACACACTCATACCATTTAGTGTGTGCAAGCCTGCTGCTCCCTCCATCTCAAAAAATGCAGAATAGATCTAGGAAAGGCACAGAAAAAGATGACAAAAGTGATGAAAGGCATGAAACATGGTTGTGAATGGAAAGAGACTGCCTAGGTTGATATTTCTATGTCTGGGAAGGAAGGAATGAAAAGGAAAATATGAGCAAGATCTGTACAGTCATAAACCACATGAGCTGTATGAATGGGAAAGGATTTTTCATTCTTTCCCAGACAAGACCTAAAGGACACTTACAATTGCATTGAGGTCAAAGGTTTAAAAACATACAGAAGCATATGCCTTTTCAGAGAATGCATAGTTATAATTTGGAGTTCATTGCAAAAAAAAAGGAGGCCAGAAATATAAACAGCCTTATCCAGGACTAGGTGTTAATGGAGGATAGACTTAACAGTGGCTACTGGCCATGAGATAAACCCTGGCCCAGGCACATGTTAAACCACAAATTGCCAGCTGAAAGGAATCAACAGGAAGGACATCGAACAGCATGGCTGAGGTATGATGGATCTAGGAGGGACACAGCAAACATGCTGTGTTCCTCTGAACTGTAATTTCCATATCTAAGTAAAAAACCAAAGAATGACACTTCCTTAGGCTGGCTTAGTCACCATTCCCTGCAGGTGGGTGAATGGTCAAAGATGGGAACATCTCTATAAGTTTACTCCTGCATTCTTCCTTCAGGTCACAGTAACCTTAAGGATAAGTTTATGCAACTTCTCTCTTACGTTTTTGGGAATCTGTCTGAAAAACTTCCAGTTCAGGTCCACAAACAAAGCCAAAGAGCTTGGCCAAGTCCTGTTGTAACATTATGATTTAAGCCTGGCCTCATCTCACAATACAGATACATCGTCGTGGTTTATGCATTGAAGAAAAGACTCTTGACGATAATATCAGAAGGATAATATGACTTATTAAAATGACTCTATAATTCTAGTATTTTTCTATATCTGCTCAGCAGAGAGCATTCTCCATGCTCTTGCTGCTGCTTCGTCTAAGCAATGTCTCAAATGTTTACAATATCAGAAAAATTACAGTCTTTCAGCTTTTTCTCCCACTCTCAAAGAGAAACCTAAAAAATTCTAAAATGTCTTTAAAAAACAAACACAAATATTGTTTACAGAAAACTTATACAGAGTAAAAAAACAACAAAAAGATGTTCTTCCATAAGAAACTAATCGAAAAGCTTACACACAAAGAAACTTATAATATGTTCATAACAACACAGATATACACAAATTAGAGCCCATTCATGCACCCTGTAAAAATCTCCATTTGTTTTTCCTACCAAACTGTGTGTTATTCCCTTTGCCAGTAACCTGTAATTCTGTAATAATTTAGTATCATCCTCATTTGGCAAGTTAAGGGCAAAGTCTTAAATTGTTCCACATTAAATTTCTACCAGACACTGGTTATATTCAGCAGTGAGTCTGTAAAGCAATGGAAGAATTTTTTCTTTCACAACTACCACTGCAAAAACTGCCAGTGATACTTTTTTTAACTGAAACTGCAGCTAAATAGACTATTAAAAATACAAAAATTAATAGAACTGTAGAGGCAATTGAAGTAGGAACTAACTCTATTTTGTTCCTCTATTAATTTTAGTCTATTTATACCACTTCCCTTTTATAGTTCTTTCTATAAGACTGCTTGTTAAACCTTTAAACAATGACATCTGCTGAAGACAGAATATCCCATATGTGGAATCATTTGCGGTATAGGGACAAGAAAAAAAAAATTCAAATTCCTCTTTAATGATTATAATTATAGGATCAATCCAAAACTCACTGAAGTCAAAAGCAAAGCTGCCACTCATTTAAGCTGTACAAGAATCAGCCCTGGTTTCTATGTTTGCTGTTGATGCTGATTTATTCCAGTGCAAAACAGAAAAAGAGATTGTAGCCTAATATCAGCTTTTCCTACTTGCCATGAATACTGATTTTCCACTACTAAATTGTAGCTCACCTGATCCTTATTATTTTTTATTTTTTGGAAAACACTGGGTCATTTTATAAAGTGGTGGTATTATAAACTGCAGAATATAGTTTATAAGAGCACTAACTCCTACAAGCCAACCATTAATACAGCTAATGGCCTGTTTGTTGTATTAAACTGCTCTCATTTGTCTGGGTCCATTAACAAATGCAGTGATCATTAACTGTTAACAGCAACTCAGTTATTAGATTTTATTACTTGTCCAGGAAACACTGGAGAACAAACTGATTGTTCTGGTTTACTGGGGATTATTTCTTTCCCAGCAGTCTTGCTCTATTATTTATAATTTAGTTTCTCACTTATTCCTGAACATAAAGGACACACTCAGAAATGGGTTCAAGGCATCCATTTGGACCCTCAGTTCATATGCCAGCCCCCTACCCCTTAGCCCAACAAGCCTCTCCTCTAAACCACAGAGCTCTGAGGCACAGGCATCTGCAGTGCCCTCTGCCTTCCTGATTTTTCTGTATTTTTTTGTTGGCCAGCAGGTTCCACCCATATACATAAAAATGAGACTAAAGTAAAAGATCCAGTAGGGTGTATGTAGGAGGCTGGAAAATCTGCTTCATTCGTGGCTCTCTCTTTCTAATCTACTGAAATCCAACATTCAAGTTTAAAAATGTCTTTTACTTCCTCTTCATGGGGACTGATGCATCAGCTTAGGGTGACTGCTTTCTGCCCCTCATTAACATTTAGTCCAGATAATTGTACAGTTCTCTTCTGGCCTCGTGGCTCACAAATGAGCTCAGAGCCACAATCTTGCAAATGCCTGCACATGAGGAATATTGCCCAGTATTACTGAGATATGAAAGGCCTTCCCTTCCACATTTTGAATGCTGAAGGCCCTGATCCACTTTTCCCTCTGCTTTCTTCCCCTTTTTGCAGTTCAAAGCAATGGAAAAACAACACCAGTGTCAAAATGCCATGAAGGACTGGCAGCAGCTTGTCATGGAAGTGGCTTTCATGAAGCAGTCTGAGCAGTGTTCTTCAACCTGCAGTGCCATGGCACACAACTGAGGGAGGAGACACCCAAAAATGTGTTGTTAGTGCTCTTTGGGAACACGATCTTCCAGACTCCCTCCCATCAGTGCTAGACCCAGCCAGAGTTGCAAGACAGCTATCAGCACTTCAGAGGTGGAGATATGTGAAATGACTGAGCTTTACCCTCTGTGTGGTTGGGTGTATTTAATGGCATTGAAATAACTCAATTTCTGAGCTGTTGGTCTTTTCCTACCACACTGCAGTTATTAATGGTACTTTTAAAGTTGTTCTCTCCTACAAAGGCACACCTGGTATAGGTGATCCAACCTGTTCACTAAAGGCTTGGATCAATCAGGTAGGGTCACAGCCAGGACAGGGTACTGGTGGCACATGTGATGCTTAACTCTCTGAAGAGGAGAGGTCACACTCCTCCAAATAAAGTGATTCACTATGCAGTATCTGAATGCATTGCACTGCCTCACCAACCCTGTTCCCGTTTGGCTTGTGAAATGGGATCTTATCATGGTTTGACTAAACACAAAGTGGTCAGAGGACAAGCATTGACTTCAAATTTGGTCAAATTACATCAGCCCAGTGCTACCTGCAAGCCCATTCAGATGCTATGGCAGCCAATGGATCCACTATCAAGAGGAAAAAGGTGGGAGATTTTGCTAAGAACAGGCTCAAGACCCTGCTGGTTTGTACAAACAAGGATTAAAAAGTGTTTCTGTCATCCCTGGGGCAGGGGTTAAAGCCTCTTGTGTATGCCCTTGCCTGTGCCTCATGTGGTGTGAGCACGGGGATGTTGTAGTGCTGGGGACTCAGAGATATGAGTCAGCTTATCTGCTCCTGCCTATAAACAAGGCACTTGGGATAAAGCTTCCCTCCTATCAGCTCCTGATAACAACTTCCTTCCTACCCTCTTTCCCAAGCCAGCACGTGCTAACACGTTGTGCAACAGAACCAGTTGGACAAGAAATTCAGAAGTACTTGAGAAGCCCAAGGATGTGCACTTTATGTCTTAGAGCAGCAGAGGCTTGCTGGGAATGGCCCCAGACTGTCAGGTGTGTGCATTCTCTTTACCTTTTAGAAATGGGGTAGAATAAAAGAGCATCTCTGCCTCTTTCAGCTTCTGGTCAGCTCAGAACATAATAAATCCCAGGGTTTTCCATGAGGAACATAATAAATCCCAGGATTTTCTGTGAAGAACAGTAGGACTGTTCAAACACTGAAGAGACCCCAGAGTTTTTGCCCACCTGCAGTGCTGCATCCAGCTCTGGGATCCCCAGCACAGGAAGGACATTTATCTGCTGGAGGTGGTCCAGAAGATGCTCAGAGGGCTGGAGCTCCTGTGCTGTGAGGAAAGGCTGAGAGAGCTGGAGGTGTTCAGCCTGGAGAAGAGAAGGCTCCAGGGAGACTTTTTAATACTTAAAGGAGGCTTGGAAGACAGATGGAAACTTTTAGTAGACCCTGTTGCAATAAGAGTAATGGTTTTAAACTAAAAGAGGGTTGATTTAGATCAGATATAAGGAAGACATTTTTTACAACAAGGGTGGTTAAACACTTACACAGAGAAGCTGTGGATGTCCCATCCCAAGGTCAGGTTGGATGGAGCTCTGAGCAGCCTGATCTAGTTAAAGATGTCCTTGCTCACTGCAATGTTTATCTAATATTAATGTTATTCCTTAAGAAGTAGGGGGTTGTTCTTTTCTTGAATAATTTAACTTGGTATTTTTTTAAGTCCTCCAAAGACTGAACTATGAGCTGAGCTAAAACAATAGTAGACTAGGCAGCTAGGCAGCCTAAAGAGGAAAAAAAAAAAAGTAATGTTGTGGAGCTATTATGACTACATGTTGCAGACTCATTATATTAGCTAAGAATAGTTAACTGAGCTGACTCTTTTAACAATGGCAAAGGATCAACAAGTTCTCAAAGTTCTTTTTTCAGTCAAGACTGAGCCTGATATTTCAGTTCCCTGCCATGTCTCTCATAAAACTTCTTTTATTCTCATTAGAACAAAGTCCCATCTGCCAAGAACTGCATATTCTTTCTTTATCTCAAGAGCTGAACTCTGTTCTACTGAAATGCAGGCATTGACCAATAATTTATATTTATCTGTACATTTTCTAGTAACCACAAGATCTGTCATCTTCAATACCTATAGTACAGATGGAAGTAGAAAAGGCAGCAGGAAAGGGCTAGAAATAATGGAGTTTAAAGTATTCTAATGAGAGTACACTATAGAGAATATAATGATGAAGAATGATACTCAAAGGGAGAAGGGAACAATTACCTGGACTGGATGATCAGAAGAAAAAGAAACACATAGGAGGTAATGGGCATTATTAACCTTTGAATCCCATCTAAGGAATATTGATTTTTATCCTTCAGTCCATTACAAAGATCTCTCCTCTTGGTTCAGAACCAAACCCCAACACAACCCCCAGCAGAGGATTGCAGTGCTGTGGCAGGGCTGCACTCTGGGATGTGCTGTGCAGGGGATCTATGTCTGTGTTTTTGCTTTAATCATCACTGAGAGGAAGAGAAAAAGCTCTGTATGCACTTTTACTGATATCTTTAAAATCTCAGTAGAGCACAAGAGCTTTGGGATATGAAGATGCCATCCCAAGGACCCTTTGAGTCAGACTGTTAGATTCCTAATTACTTAAAATAACACTTCTGTTGGTGCACATCTATGAGTAAGTTACCTGCATGTTCCCATCCCCACTCCGTGGTGGTTCCCACAGTGGTACTCTTCCCTTCTTTGGGATCAGAGTCCTCACTCAGCCAGAAAATACCAGTGCAGCCTTGAGCACAGTCCTCTCTCCCACACTGCATTGAGAAATTTTCAGATGTCTGTAAAGAATCAGGGAGAAACAATGTTCAGGACCTCCTTGACCATCCCATTTCTGTCCCAAACTCTGCACACAGACAGCAAACTACACATAGGGATGCTCTTGCTGAGCTGCAACTCACTCTGAATAAGCTGGGGAAATAAGAATAGCTCAGGATCCCTCTAAAAGTTCAAGACCTTGCTCCAAAAATCTTAGAACTTATAAAACATTTAGAAACCAGAAGGAAAAGCCATGCTGAACAGGAGAAAGCACTCCCACATGCACAAGGCTGCATCAACAGGAACTCCTAAGAACAGAGCTATGAAAACCAGGATTTCTTCCCTTCTCACAGACCTCTAGATGGAGCTGCCTCTTCTGTTTTCAAACCAAGCAACAGCCACTGGAGAACTTGTCATAAGGCAAGGCAACAGGAATCTAAAGCTTAGGCATTTGCAATGGCAGAATGGAATGGGAGCATTATTTTGCATGCATGTTGTGCTGTCGTTAGATACTGTCACCTTCTCCATAATTCTGTGAGAAACCAGCTGGGTTGCCAATGCCTTTGCTTACAAAAGTCACTCCTTCCAATTGTTGGGGGCTGAAGAGACAGATTCAACAGGAGATTGCTGAGATCTGAATGTGAAGAATATCCCTATGAAGAGGGAAAGGCTGCAAGAATTCAGATAACAAAGATCTCCTTTTCCTCCCATAAAGTGGGGCTTCATTTCAGGAAGACCTACCCCATTCCATGGACAGTGGAAGCAATTTTCCCAGCAGGGCTGGCCAGACTACAGAGAACTGACAGTCTGAATGTCATGCTCAGCCTGCATGATCCCATCAGCCTGGAGAACAAGCCTTGAGGGGACCACCATGGCCACACCTTGAATCCTGGGGTCACTTTTGGGATCCTCACAACAAGAAAGACATTGAGGGGCTGGTGCAGAGAAGGGAGTGGAGCTGGGGAAGGATCTGGAGCACAGGTCTGAGGAAGAGCAGCTGAGGAAGCTGGAGGGGCTCAGCCTGGAGAAAAGGAGGCTCTGGGGGGAACTTCTGGCTCTGCACAACTCCCTGACAGGAGTGTGGAGCCAGGTGGGGGTCAGGCTCTGCTCCCAGGGAACAAGGGACAGGACAAGAGGAAATAGCCTCACCAGAGGAAGTTTAGATTGGGTACTAGGAACAATTTCTTCACTGAAAGGGTGGTCAAACTGCCCTAAACAGGCTGTTTGGGGAAGTGGTGGAATAATAATAACAGCCCTGGAAGTGTTCAAAAAACTTACATGTGGCACTGGGGGACATGGATTAGTGGTGGGGTTGGCAGTGTTGGGACAATGGCTGGATTTGATGACCTAAAAGGTCTTTTCCAACCAAAATTATTCTCTGCCAGCACTATGCACAGGAGGAAACACCAAGTGTTGGGTCCCTCTTTGCACTGCACTGTTCCCACCAGGCCTGGGAACCACAAACCCCAGACTTTGAGAGGATTGAAGAAGCACATCTCCCTTTAAACGTGATCCCTAAAACCACCTGCACCCTGTCACCCTTGCACAGAGTAAGCAGCACAAATGGGTTTGATCCAGAGTCAGCATTTCATATTCCCTAATTTCTCATCAGCCTTAAAAAAAGCTTCTGGGAAGACAGAGCATCCCTGTGTTTCACTGCTGCCAGTGCCTGTTCCTCTAGAGGGTACCCTCAGCCCACAGGGAGCTCTGCTGAGCACTGTTCCTAATGAAACCTGAAGGCCAGGCCCAGGAAAGTAAAAATAAAACTTTACAGAAAAGCATGCTGTAATTTTATGATGTGCTTTAATTTGATTCTGGTTAGTTAGACCAGCCCCCTGGGCAGGCTGGGACTGCAGTGAGCAGCACAGGGCTGTGCTTTCAACTACCAGCTCCAGCCTCTTCCAAGGACATAAATGTAAAAGCCTCCTGTGCAATCAAAGACAAAAATTACTCTGGGGTGTAGATGAAAAAAACCCAGGAGACCCACAGGAGCTCACATTTAAAATACATATTTAATCTTATTAAATACATAAGAGCAAAAATGTTCAGATCTCTCATGTTATTTGCTTTTTAGTGGTGCCTTAAGGGAGTGAAATAAGCACAGGACTGCCCTGTACTAGGAACTTGGTGAACACCTAGGAAGAAACACACAGCTTGTCCCACAGAGCTTGCCATCAAAACAGGCATCAAAATGCATAAGGGAAGAAGGAAAACAGACCAAAGAGGGGAAGAGTGGTGGCCAGAGACTACCCTGCAGATGGGACAGAGCCAGGACTAGGACACAGTGCCCTGCCAGGGTCCCTGTGCTTGGCTCACACTGTCTCAGGTGCTCTGTGCTCACAGTGTGCCCTGGTTTCCCCGTGGTTTGGGTTTCTCCTCCTGGGATACAGACATGGATGCACAGCTCTTCTGAGAGCCAAGCTCCCCCAGTCCTGCTTCAGCTAAACTAAAGCAGGTCACAGGAAATGTTATACTCACTGAGCATGAGTAAACATTAACCTAAACTGTGACCTAGCAAAAGGAACCAAATATTTGGAAATGCCACCTCTTTTCAATTTTTCAAAGGAAAATACACCCAGCACTTCAAACTCTGCATGTTCCAGTGCCTCCCATGTCCCTGGAGACTAAGTCTGCACCTGCCATATTCTAAGGGAATTAGTGGGGAATTAATCCTCAGAGGGATTTAGTGAGCACTTTGGCTCACATGCTAACAGCCAGTTTTCCATCCAGATTAGGGATATCATCCTGGAATTCATGCAACTCCATCCAGAAGTGAAAATACAGCAGCAAACTCACTCCTCTCATTCTGCATCATATTGGTGCAAGACCTGGTTTCTCCTTTCTACTAAACTGGGGTCTTTCAACAGCCTCATTCCAATGAAAATGGTGTTTATGTAAATACCCAGAGTCACTGCCAGTGTCTCTCCTGTAAAGGGATGGAGTCAGGAAGGAAATGTTAGGATGTGTGACAGACTGAGATCCCTCAGTGCAAACACTGTGGAAGAAGCATGAACTAGTAGGGCAGAAGAGACCTGTTGAACAAAATGGATTGAAATATTCCAGTGAAAAGTGCTGGTTCCCACCCAGCTCCCAGGGAAAAGCTGGCTCAGCCCAGCTTAGGATTTTGGTCAGCAGAGAAAGGTCAGCAGGCTGGGCACTCTCATGGGATGTGGCACACCAAGGTGCAAATCCAAAGTTTGCAAAAAACCATGAATTTCAGTCTTCACCATCTCTAGGGACTGTCCTAACCACAGGGCTGTTGGCTATTTTGGTAGCAGCTCTCTTACGTGGTAGTTTTGTAGTGAGACAAGAAAATAAAAAATCCTGTGTTAATAACAAAAACATTTTCTCCTCAGAGGGCTGAAAAATCTTTGATTTCCCCATACAAATTTACTTTACATGCCTAAAACCCTCCCTGATGTTTAAAGAGCAAGTTGAAAGGGATTTTTGTGAGCTGAGCATTACTGGACTTAATGTGAGAGCCAGAAAAACCTGTGTGCAGGTACTTACATTTGTCCTTACTGCAGAAATTATTAAAATCCCTTTGACATTCCTGGGGAACTTCTCTGTCTGAAAACAGGATAGAAGGGTCTGTCTATGACATTAAATGTGACTAAGACTTGTCCAGATAAAGTTAGTGGTTAATGTTTCATTCAAACATTTTTTGTCTTTTTTTTCTTTTATTACCATTATTGTTATTTGGGGGGGAAGGGGGAGAGTAAGGGGAAGGGGAAATAAATCATGACAGATTTCTCACATAAAATTATATGATGTGGTTTTGACTGATATGAACATTTCTGATCTATGTGTCTGTACAGCCCTGCCTGTAAAACATTTCAGGAGCCTTGTGCACAAGTTGTGCTCTGACAGAGGTAAATTACACAGGAACAAGCAGAGCAATGAATACACCCTCACGTGCTCCCCAAGCCCCCTGTGGCATGGCAGATATCAAAACCAGAACCTGAAATTCCCTTCTGGAGGCATTACATACGTGCTTGGAGCTTTCTCCTGACTGATTTACAAATGGAGCAGTGCATGAGGGGCTGTCATTTCCCTGCTGACTGGGACAGTGGCTGCACCCTTGTGGCAATCAATGTTCTTTTAATGGAAAACACCATGTGTTTCCATTGGATTGCTTGGTTATATTTTGGCATTCTGTTTATGACAGAGAATTATTTGTTATTGAATCCTTAGTGGTCAATAGCTTCAACTTCATTCTAATTACCAAGGCAGCCAAGTCATATTTTTTCTCCATTTACAGAATTTGTAGGACTATAACCAGAAAGCAAGCCACGAGTGACTTGGCCAGTAAACAGTGCAGTTTGCTGACTAGTGTTTGTTTTATAACCTTTGGCATATCTTGATATGTACATAATAACAGTTCTTAACCCATAAATAATATTTTACAGAGGTCACACTATAGTTATTTAAGTTCAGGGGTTTATTTCCCAGAACACTAAGTAGCTGTGAATGAATTATGTTTAGTCTGATCCGCCACAGAAGGGTCATAAACTTACAAGTTGTAGCAAACCATGGAATATTACTCCTGTATGTCAGGCAAACTGTAAATGTAAAAGAATAATGCTCAATAAGGGGAAAGTCTTTTTTATTTTGTTAAAGTAATATACGTTCCTAGGGAAAGACTGTGAAATTTCATGTTAAGTGACAAGTTGGGCAATCTCTCCTCACACAGCTTGTGAATTCTGCTTGCTCTCTGGGACTCTCTCTGCATGTCTGAGAGGCTACAAAACCTACTCTGAGCAGGGAATCTTTTTATTTCTTACGCTCCCTTAGGCTTAGAGTGTCCCAGAATCCACAGGAGGTGATGAGAGGAACTTTAGTGCCTTTTCACGGGGCTAATAAAAAAAGGGGTCACTAAATGCTGCCAAAAATCTGTTCCACTGCAACAGCCATGGACAAGGAGAAAGCTGCTACCTCACTTCTAAACTATGATGAACATCTCAAGGACTGGGAGGGAAGAAGACTCAGCTGCAGATCATCAGGTGGGGACCTGGATAACTTTGGAGGCTGCTCAAGGCCACCTGACAAGAGAGGGAATAGTAGAAAACAGTGGCAGGGAATTGCAAATGAAGAGACCAAAGGGACTGTAGGTTCTGGGAAAGACACCACGTGCAGGAAACAGGAGATGCTTTTATCCTGAAGATTCAGGATCAGCTGAGATAAAGAAAGCATGCAAGAGAGGAGCAGAAAAGGGTTCCAGGTCCTGAAGACAAGATGTAGTGAGAATGAGAGAGCCAGACCTGCAAGAACTCTGCCTCGATCCCAAAGAGCACCCAAAAAAGGAGGAAAGCAGGGAAGTGCATCTGAGTCCATCTGCTTTTGGTGTTGATTACTGTAATGACTTCAAAGCAATAATTTAATTTAGAACCTGCTGTAAAACCCAAATTTCTGTGTGCTCCTCCAAAACAGCGACTTGCATGGTCAGAGCCCTTGGAAATGGTAGTTTTAGGTAAAGAGGAAGAAAAACACCAGTCCTGAGGCTGTTCAGCTGCTGTACTGTAAATCCCATGTCAGGGAAGAGGCAAGAGCCTGTGCTGAGGTTAAGAGCAGGGCAGAGACCCCACCCAGCTCACTGAAGGAAAGGATGTGGGAGAGCCAGCTCAGGGCACATGAACACACTCCTGGCCCCAGCAGCACTCCCGAGTCCAGGTCACACTTTCCTTCCAAGCCTTCCTGGGCACAGCACTGTGCCATCCCATCTTTTTGTCACCAGACAAACTGGAGAAATTTGAGGGCTCTTAAAATTCTGAAAAGTTCCCCAGGTGACCCTTAAGAGATGCTGTAGGGAGGCAGTGACACTTCCCACACCAGAAATAAATATGGACCAAGAGAATCAGCAATGAAGATCAGATCATTCTGGTTCTCCAGAATTTTCCAACTCCACCAACTACTTTGCTCCTGCTGTCTGCAGGGGGGCTTGCTGTGGAATTCTAGCTGGCCTGGAGACTTCTAAGAGGAGGAGAAAAATAAAAAAGAAGCAAAAAGTCACCAGCTGCATTTCTCAATTTGCTCTCCTAGTGCAGGATGCCTGAATCCAGGGTTAGCTGTTGTGAGAGGGCTGCAGCATGGTGAGACAGGACCTAGTTCACCACCCAGAAGAGCCCTCTATTACTTACAAGTTGTGTTAATGTTCTGGCAGTCCTTCTATACAAAATCAGTCCTGCCTAAATGAATAGTTGCATAGTGGTGGAGGAGATTTTTAAAGAAAAAATATGGCAGTGAATTGTTGAGTCCCCACTGAAAAGCCAGCAGGAGATGCATGCCTAACTTGCCCATTTGCCTTGAAAAACTCAGATGAATATTATTTTGAAATTCATTAACTAGAAAGAAAATAAAATTTGGGTGATTTTTCTTGACTTTTAAGAACTTTAACAACAAATTATTTCTTCTGTGTGTAACCTTTGAGAGAACTCATAAAACCAAGCTTTTTAAACAAAATAGAATCACTCTACAGTGTCCTGGCCGTACTGCAAGTATTCTATTTCATGCTATTTTATGATGCTGAATTCAAATGGAATTTTAATTTTTGGGGGTGGAGGTCTAAAGTCAAGGGGTTCTGTCAACACCATAACTTGTGAAACCTGTGGCTGTGTCTCATACTTGGATCAGAACTCCAGCACAGGCTTCTTCTCTTCTTGGGGTGTTCAGTGTGACTGTTTCACAGGTATTTCCCATTTCTATCAGTACAGCAGGAGCTGTGCTGCTGCCTCTCTCTCTCTCAGGGAGGGCTTTTATTTACATCTTTCACAGAATCATCACAGAATCATCACAGAATAGCTTGGGTTGGAAGGGACCTTAAAGATCATCTTGTTTCCCTGCCATGGGCACCTTCCACTATCCCAGGTAGCTCCAAGCCCCATCCAACCTGGCCTGGAACATTTCCAGGGATGGGGCAGCCACAGCCTCTCTGAGCAACCTGTGCCAGGGCCTCAGCATCCTCACAGGGAAGAATTTCTTTCAATCTAAACCTCTCCTCTTTTAGTTTAAAACCGTTCCCCCTTTGTCCTATCTCTATCTGCTTGTGTATAAAGTCACTCTCTTTTTTATAAGCTCCCTTGAAGTACTGAAAGGAGTTTTCATTTCATTTTACAGACATGTCTTTCCATAAAACCTGTAGGAATCCCCTGTGAATCCTTACTTTAAATCTCCTTCTGTTTGTCTCATTTGGTTGAAATTCCCTAAAAATTTCACACAACTTTTATTGGATGAATGGAAGCCCAAAATACAGGTGTGGGAACATGTGATGTATTAGGTAATTTTGTTTGTTTCCTTATACAAAACCATAAGGATAATTTCAGCTTTATTTTATCCCTCACTTTATTTATTGTGAAATTTCAATTCAAAATAATGGAAAAATAAAATAAGTTGACTAATCATGACATATCCTATGCCCAGACAGGTTTGAGGGACAGAGATCTTGGGCTCCCTGGTGACCCAAACAAGTGATGTGTTCTTATCTGTGCTGTATGACCATTCATTTCAGAGATAGCAGCATGAGGTCATGTCATATTTTTAATTACCTGTATTTTAATTGAAGCATTTGAGATTACAGCAAATAACATCACTGTTACAAAAAGCAAAATCATTATGTAAGGAATGAAAAGTGGATGACTTCTCCCGAGAGGTCCCGTGCCCATTCCTGGCTCTGTTCAGCAGCTGGGCCCACAGGCACATTTGTGACCATCCCTTCCTTGCTGCCTACACTTACCTGTTACAAACACAGCAACTCTGTGTTCACAGGAAATTCCACTTTATGCAGCATTTTTCCATGCCTGTATTTTTCTTTTTTTTTTTTTTTGTGAACCAAAAACCTAAACCAGTGCCACTGGAATTTCTAAGGGAAATTTAATCAAGGAAACAAAGTTAGTTGCCTAAATAGTGCTGGATGTGTCCTTTTGAAAATCCTAAGCATGCAATTTTAGGTGCACCATAAATTTTAAAAAATGAAAATGAGACTCCTTCTGTCACTATAACTAAATACAGCATAAGATAATTCATTTAAGACTCTCTGTTTATTCTTCCTAGACATGAATCATTTCCTAGCACCACAAAGCATCATTCAAGCACCATTCTTTGCTCCCTATAATTTACAGTGTAGTCAGCCCTGACTAATCATCCTGATTATGTCTGGTACTAAGGACTGCAATTCCCTCCTTCTCTCTTCCCAAATACACACATGCAAGATTAGCAATACTTTGAACAGATGATGTTTTCTTCACAGCTCGCAAAAGTGAAATTTCTAAATTATTATGAAACCATTATTAATTAATTGCAATAGTGCTTAAAAGTCCAAAATGCCATTTTTCAACCAGAACACAGAGAGATGTAAAAGCCCTGTAGATGAAAGGCCCAGAGACACAATGAAGTTACAGAAGTTTAAATCACCACGGCTCAGCAAAACTATTTACTGAGCACATGCATATTCTTAACCTATTGCAGTAAGGCATAAAATGCATTAACTCAGACCTCTCTTTTTAGATGTGAGTGTATTTTACCTTGCTTTCATGGCACGGTTTCAGTGAAGAAGAGCTGCTGAGCATCTTGAGCTGTGCCACAGTTCACCCAGTGTTTGAACAACACTCCCAGGCACATGGTGTCACTTTTGGGGCTGTCCTGTGCAGGGCCAGGAGCTGGACTCAATGATCCTTGTGAACCTCTTCCAGCTCTGGCTGTTCTGAGATTATCTGTGGTGTTAAGCCAGTGTAAGTGATTAGGACACCTGAGCCCATGGCACCGGTGTCACCCAGGTGCCATCATTCCTGCAGGCCTTGGGTGGGTAGGGTACTGCAAAGCACAAGGCCAAACACATATCCCTCCTGTTAGCCTCTGCAAAAAGGGCAGAGTAATAGATAATTAACATGTATTGGCTTGTCTTGTGGTGCTTATAAAATGTGGTTTGCATTATGTTTTTGTAACAGTTGGCCAGCAAGCCTTGACCTGTGAGGGTTAGGATGAATACCTGCACAGCTGGAGTCTTCAGTGGCCAATGGCAGCCCCGCTCTCATCATTTCCCCCTTTTATAAATGTAAATATTGGAGGTCTTGTTTAAACCTTCAGAACCTAAACATGTCATCACTATTAATAACATATGTTATAAGACACCACATGCTGGCAAAATAACCTGCGGTTAATGACACCAAAAATATTGAAAAGCTTAGCATAAAATTGAAACTTGTTAATGGTACACTGTGCAGTTTGGCATACAACTAGGGGCAGGAATTCCACACAATGGGACTGTGTGAGTGCTAACAGCAGGCTCCCACAAGATAAAATAAACTTGTTTTATGGACATGAGGAATTGATTTTTAATGAGATTCTGCTCGGCCGTAACATCATCCTGGGAGGGTGAGCTGGTTTTCTCTTTGCCTCTGGTGCAAAATTATAGTTTGCAGAATAAAGACTCACTTAAATTTGGCCAATGGATTTGCACCTTCCTCATATTAAGTGAAAAGTAGGTGTTATCCCAGGTCTGCTTGTTAAAATGCCTACAGAGAAGATCCCCTCTTCCAGATTACCTATGTGTATGCTCTGGGATCAGGGAGGTCAGCCTACAAGCAGAACACACACTCCTCAAGTTCTTTCAGAGATAAACTATCTTGCAAGCTGATTTCCTGAGGACAGAAGATTAATAATGAAAGGGGATAAATCTGTCTCTCTAGAGAACCTGAGCAGAGGAATTTGAATTTATCTTTTCGTGTCCAGGTCTCAGCTGCCTGTTAAGAAAACATTAAGATATAAAGAGGTTGTCAAACTTGAGGTTTGGTATCAAAACACTGTCACGTTCAGTAACAACAATGAAGGACTGTCCCTTTGCTGTCTATTCACATTTGATTATCTTTCTTATTCATTCCATCAATTAAAACCAATACTATAGCTCCTCTTTGAACCCCAGAAAGAAAACCAGAGTCACACAGCTGGGAAGTACCTTGTAACTGGGCAGCCCTTAGGGAAAAACAGAATACAAAACCAAGAACAACTATCAAACCTCTTCAGCTTTAAACTCAAAACATTTTCTTTGCAAAGAAATCACATTTTTGCTTCCCAAATCGATGTCACTTGGCCCTGAACAAGCTGAACTGCACTGTGCTGTTGCTTTTCTTTCCTCTCTGCTGTTGTGGTTTGCACTGTTTGTGTGCAATCATTGGCTTTTAATTGCCTTCTATTGCCTGTTTCATTTGTCAATAAATAGAAAGTGCAGACCTATCACCGAAGGCCTTACATCTGTTTCTCATACATCTTAGCCACCCATGGTGCCTGAAGCTAAAGCTGTCCCCTACTGCTAACCAGGCTACCAGTTTATTAGGGTTTTTTCCCTGCCCTTTTAAAAAGATGAAAGCCCCTAAAAGCTTTTTTCCGTGCAAGTGATGGTTGAAGTTAATGAAGTAAGCATCTGTTAGGTGAGAGAAGGTCACCCTGGGGTTGGGCACCTCCCCGTGGTGGGACTGGCATTCACCCAGCGATTAGTATGTGATGACAACACCTTAAAGATAATTAGTTGACAATGAGTTGAGAGCCTGTTAACCCCTTTAACACCTTATAGTTTATGATTATAATGAAACAGTTCAGGACAAAACAAAATAGATGTAGTTTTCCTTGAGTGATTTACCATTTTTTCGGTGGTTTTGCTTATCATTTTTGTGACCTTCTGCCAAAAGAAGAAACAGCTGCCAGCAGCCCAGAGCGTGATTCTTCATCTTCATCAGCCTGGGCTGAAATGTAGCACCAGTTTTCTGTGCACTTTCCTCCACTGGCTGTGAGTTTAAGACTCTTTGGGCTGGGGTAGAACCATGAGAACAGAGATGTGGATTAGTGGCTGAAATGTCAAGCTGAATGGGTTTATTTCAGGTGGTTGTTCACACTAATGTGGACATACCCCTGCAATGCTAATGGATTTGACTCACCTGAGTGTTCCAGATGAGCTTTCCCCAGAAACAAGGATTACTTGGCAGAAGAAGAGAGAAGCTTTTGTAAACTAAGCTGTAAGAAAGGCAGGATCAGGACACATGTGAGTGAAGCAATCAAGAAACAGCCCTGATCACGGGTGTCGGGAGACAACGAGGAGGAGCATGAGGAAGCAAATGGAGAACAACTGGCAGTCTGTTGTGATTTATGTACACTGGCATTTCCCATCTTCATTCAGTCACTCAACGTGTTTAATCATGACATGGGAGCTCAGATGAATTACAACTGGCAGTAGCTCAAGAAATTTGGCAATAGCAAAGTAAAACAAATTTGTGCGCAGCAATCAAGAAGAGCCCATCTCGAGATTAAAAATAAAATTCAGTTTCATTTAAAGAGATACATATCTTGCTTCCCTCTTCCTTTGCACTTTCTAGTTCAATGTGATGAAGGCAGTCCTGGTGGGAAAATTTTATGCAGCTTGTCTCTGCACCATTTTTTTGACACAGACCCAGAGAACAAGGACTGGTCTTGCTTTCATGAGGTTTAGCACAGGACTGCCATTGATTTCAGCAGGAACAAGCTTTGTGTTTGGTAAGTACCCAAATATGTGGCTATCTAAGCTATTCTGTAAACTTTCTGCCATGTGTCCATCATTAACAGCTGCCAGGGTCCTGGGATGCACAATAGATCCTCACAATTCTCATTTCTCCTGTGCCTCTCATTTCAGTCCTTTAAAGCTCTTTAAAAACATCAGTAAATTAAGTTCCACTGTGGCAAACCCTCCCTGGAGAGACTTTTATTCCCAGGTGACAGGCAAATGCAAGGCTTGCAAAGGATCCCCACAGCAGTTACAGCCCAGACCTCCTGGCTCCCAGCCTTGTGCTTTACTGCTAATTAAATACATCTAGATTAATGCAGAAAATGTAGAGTTTTGTTATGCTTTTTAGATTTAAAGGCAATATATGGATTCAGCACTGTATCAAATGTCCATAAACTCAAAAATAAAGTATTTCCAGCAACTTCTAAGTCCCTCATTAACTAGCTTGTACTACTGGGTAGGAGCAGGCTTAAGGAAAACTTGCTATCATTTATCTTAATAGAATTCTAGGGGTATAAGAACTGTCCTCCTCTAAAATTCAAGATTATTATCCAAAACTGATTGATCTGTCTGATGTTATGACCATCAGTTCTTCTAGCAGCTAAAAGAATTTATGATAACTCCATCTTAAACACAGTTAGTAAAGGTAATTTGCTATTATTAGGAGATGGGTCATAAAATCAGATTGCTTGATTATTAAATGTGATTCAGGGTTAATTAATCAATCTACTTTATGATACAGAAGAAAAATATTCTTAAAATTCCTAAAATGCCATGCAGAATCAGATTCTTTCCTCATGTGAATTGCTCTTTTATTGGTCTTTAGATTAAATGGTCCCTCTTCCTGCAACCCTAAATGCATGTTTAGTCACAATGTTAAGTACAGAACTATTTGTCTGACTATGAATTTTTAAAATACAGCTCATAATTAATGATGGACATAAAATGACAGCTTTACGTGCTGAAACACCAGTATAGCAAAGTATGAAAAGGCTCCACTGATTTCAGCAGAGCTACAGAAATTTAGGCCAGCTGAGAATCTGTCCTCATCTTTACAACATATTTTTGCCCAGTTATTTCCTTTATCCATTTTTTAACTACTTTAGAATATTGCCCTGGGGAGCACTTCTAAAATATCTGTTTGTAATGGGATTCTGCATCATGCTGCATAACCCTGTTGAATTCAGCTCTTACCTGCCTTTTTTGTTATCTCATCAAAAATGAGGGAAACTCACACTGGTTTCAGCACACCTGAGTGCAGGACACACCCAACTTGGACAGGTACATTGGAAAGTGGAGCTATGCAAAAGTCTTTAGAGCAGCTAAATGTGGAAAAAGCAGAATTATCAAATCAAGGAGCGGTGCTCCATTTTTGTACAATTCAGGATTTCTTGCAAAGATGTTTACAGCACTGTTGCCACCACCCTGCTCTGCTGTGGGCTGCTGCCTCCTCAGGGCAGGGGTCAGTCCAGCTCACTTTCCAGCTGGGTTTGCATTATCCCAGCAAAATGGGAACAGCTGGTTTGGTTTTGTTGATCATTAAGTATTTCCTTAAGAATTTTCAAGCCATAGAGTAAGGTCTCTAGGTGTTTTCTGCTTTCAATGAGAACAATTTGTCAATATGCAAGGATTTGTGTATTAGGTATTTCACCCCACCACATAGTCTCTCAAATAGGTGAAACCAAAGCAAGAGGCTCTTTAGGATGGGTTTTGATGGAGCAGTGTGTCATACAAGGAGGAAGGAACAGTATGAGCTGGACATTTTGGCAGACGTTGTCATTACTGCTCAGTTTCACAATGTTGAAACAGAGGTGTGGCCACCGCCAAAACACAAAGACTTGCAGTGGCTAATCTCCTGGGCAGCTCCTGTGACAGCATTCTTACCAACCAGCACAGCTCTCCAGACTGGAGAGCAGCAGGAGCAGGATGGACATGCCCATCCTGTTGTGCAGTGATGAAACCCACTCGTCTGCCTGCTCAGCAGAAGGAACACTGACAAAATGCCTTTGACTGAAGACATTGCCAGCATTCAGCCATTTGAAAAAAAAAAAAAAAACAAAACAAAAAAACCAAAACTAAGATCTCTGATGAGCAGCACTGCAGATGGAGAAACTTTCCATTGGTATAGAACTAAATAAATACTCCTCTCTCAGTGTCAGCAAAATGCCTCTGCCAGCACAGCCAAGAAAAAGAAGGAAACCAGCGTGGGAGGCAGCACACAGCCTTGTTTGGGGCTGCTCGAGACAGGCATGGAGCCTGTTACGTTGCCATTTTCCATACACTGGCCATCACAGAAAAATAAAAGTGACAGAAATAAACTTTCCGGGACTTCAAAAAGATGAACAAAATTTTCCAGACCCCCTCATGATTCTACAGTGTTAAAAGATTTGCTAGATCAAGCAACAAACTTGCTGCCAAGCCGTTTCCCTGAAGCTGACAGAGATCCTTCCTATAGGGTATGACCAGACCTAAATCCACTAAAATTAGGGAAATGCTGAGACCATATAAGTGCCTTTTCAGTAACAGAGATTAGGAAAATGGCAGGATAATTGCCATAATTTGCTTTGTCACCTTTATGTTTAGAGAAGTTTGTAAAAGTTGCGAGACCACGTGTTGAGTTTTACTTTCAGAAAATGCTCAAGATTTAAGCAAGAAGGGCAATGAAACACCTCCAAAGGTCTCTTGTCCTTATGTTTATTTGGCAGCAGCTTATGTTTGTCACACCTCGTGCCACAGAGTTACCTTTGGCCTGTTTTTCAGGATGACAATGTCACTGCAGCTCCACCACATCTCGTTAGGGCTGCTGCTGGTCTGCCCATGAGCTCCAGCTTTGGGAGATTTCCCTGTTCATACAGCAGTTGGCATCTGCTCTGAAATCTCTCCCAGTACTCACAGGCACAGCAGGAGCAAGTGACACCAATCCTGTCATTGTCTCTGAACCAAATTGTCTAATTTATTCTAAATTATAAGGTGAGTGACTTAACATCCATAATAAAAAGGCTTCAGACCTTAAGGTTTCTCTTTCATATGAAGGTTTCCATGGATAAAGAGTCTGTTTCTGCCCAGGTCAGACCTTTTCCAGTTTGGATTTAAGGTCAGGAAGGGACTTGGGCAGTGTGTTGTTTCATGGGGGACCTTGGCCATGGGACAGCCCTGTCCAAGGGCCACCTGGCATGGAAATACTGGGAAGCAGAAAATCAATCTCTTACCAGCCCTTTTGGGAAGGAACATATACTGACTTCATTTTCTGGAGAAGACAATGGGATTTATTATGGAATTAGAAGCAGTGAAAAATATGTGAAAGGGGTGAGGAAACTTTAAAAAAAGGTAATATGCAAGAAGTGTTCATATTTTTTTAATCTTTAATTTTGAATTTCTCTCAGAAGATGGTGTAGATTAATACCATTATTAATTAAAAAATTAGAAAACCTTATTCATCAATTGTCTGTGTTTCACCTGTTACGTCCCTCTGAAAATATGACCCCTAAGCCTTGAGAACACAGAAGCTTGGAGCTCTGCAGAGGATGTTTGTACTGTCTGGAGTGTCTGTGAGGCTTTGTGGAGGTTCAAGAGAATGATCAAGTCAATTTTTGCAAAAGAGAATGGAGAAAAGTCATCTTAGGGAGGATGCCAGGTACAAGAGGACTGAGGGATGTCCTTCCCAATCCATTCCAAAGGAAGGTTAGGATAAACAGGCCCTGTGTGGTGAGACCCACACACAGGAGCCAGTTGTGTGTACAGCTGGAGGAACTGTGCCAGGGCCATGTGACACACAGTGTTCAGGTTTTGTTAACATCTGTGTGGTCCAGTCTTCTATTACTGTCAGCACATTATTTCTAGGAGTGCCAGGTTATTTTGTCCATAAACATTGTCCCCATCACACATTTCCAATTTTAACCCTATTTGTCTCCAGTTGATTTACATTTGGCCAGAAGCAAATTACCTATTGGAAGCATTTATTGAAAATTAATTAGGTGGCTAAAATACCTCCAGCAGATTCTGTTAACAGTGTCTGTTCCTTGTGGCTCTCCAGAATTCAGCATTTTCCAGTTAAAACACCTAGCAATTAAAAAAAATCATAAAATAAATTATATAATTAGTTCCAGAATGGAACTTGGTCTCTTTGAAATCAGATGCTTTCTTTTAAGGCTGCAGTGCCATATAATAGCAAGGGGTTTATAGTGCCAGGGGATTTTTGATAGAAGAGGGAGTAAGCACTTACAATAACTAAGTCACTACATGAAGCAAAATGAAGGTGTCCTTGGAGCTTAAAATCAGCCAGGCATGCAGGAGAACTGTGCAAACACCAAAGTGGGGAGAGAAGGAGGGAAGACAAGATGTATGAAGTGAGATTAGAAGGAAAAATACAGGATTAAATCAGAGGCAATCACAGCACCCAAGAACATGGAAAAACACCCTGCATCTCTCTAAAGAAAAGCCAGGATGTTAACATGATTTACTGCAAATAGTTCCACAACATTAAAATGAGTTTTTATTTTCTGTGTGTGCTGCTTCAAAGAACAACTCTGTGGGCTCATAAAAATGCAGAGAACAAATAGGGGCCTCTAAGACCAATTTATATGCCATGCCCACTGTGCACTGAGACACATATAATCGGTAAAATGTCAGCTTCAAAGTTCCAGAGAGATTGGTGTTAACCCTGACCCCCGACCTTGCCGACTCTAGCTGGGCCCTCATGCTCTCTTAACCAGCTGTTTTAGATAAATGTGCTCCATTTTTAAAGAGATTGTCTCAGAGTTTTACGTGAATAGTAGTAATATTATTAACTCTCACTGAAAAAACCACCTTAACTGAGAGTCTTTACAGATGGGCCAATCAAAGTCTTGCCCCATGCAGAGAGTGGTGGGTTAATAAATATGTCATTGGACTGAAAATATTTAAACAACACCGGGAGAAAAGAGCAAGGCATACGACAAAAGGAAAGCATATTAGTACTGTTTCCTGTCAAAATACACAGAGGAAGCACTTTACTTTGACCATTTTCCTCATAAAGAGACACGGTAGGCCAAAACAAACAAAGCTGAGGAATCTGGTTTATCCCACTGTTGGATATCGAGGGTTATCAACTGAAATGAAGTAAGGTTGAGTGACCAAAGCCAGGTTCTCCTTGACAGGACTGTTAATTGAACATATCAGCAAAGGTAGCACACAAGCTGTGGCCCTGTCTATCAATACTTGCATTTCATAAGGCCCCGTTTATGTTTTCCTTATTTCACTTTATGTATCACTCCAAAGGTAGGCAGGGGACTGGTCCCTTGTGGTCTGTCAAAGTCCAAAAGTATGGGGTAGCCTGCTGGTTTGGCAAACCCTGGACAAAGCCTAAATCATCCTCTTGGAAGGAAGATGTCAGAGTTCAAGGGCACACAGTATATTTCAGACAACAAAGAAGCAGCTGGTGTCCACTCATAATAAATAAAAATAAGTTGGGGTCAGGATTACAAGTCAACTGACTCCCCATTCACTGAACATGAGCCAAAGATAACTGGAGTCACAGGGGAAGCTCAGAACCATTTTGTGAGCTTTTGTCTCAGACCCACTGGGAATCCAGACCTACTTTGCATGTCCATGGGGTGAGAATATATCCACAGATTTCCATGGGACTTGTTCTTCAGCACTCCATTTGGAACCACCCACTCTGAGTTTTTTGAGAGAGATAAGTTCAAAAACTTTCTGAACAGATAAAGGAATAAAATATAACTCCTTAGAAGACACAACAAGCACAAAAATACAGCATGTGGGTTAAAAGAAGATTCACAAATGGTCCTGTTCTTTAAAAAATAAAGTATTTCAATTCAGTTAAATTCAATTAAAATACTGCAGCCAAATTGTTTTCACAGTATTTACTTTCAGGGCCCACAGTACAAACCACTTTTATCACTGTGCTTCTAAACTCTCATTATAGTCTTTCTGGGCTAGCAGTAAACCATAACACTGAAAAATCAAATACACAGCTGTCAGAACATGGAAAGTTAGATCTGAAAGCTCAACTTTGGCTCTTCCCTCCAGCACCTCTTGACTTGTAATAGAAAATCCCCTTATCATTTCCAGCTGTTTGGTTGTCACTGTAATACAAACAGGAATCTCACTCCCATTCACAGTACCCTGCCTGCAAAACTGAATCAGTTTTAAGCATCAAAGTGAGACCAGCAAGAAAGGGGAGTTTGAAGAACAATCCACAATCTTCCAAGATTTAGCATATTTAAATATTTGCTTTCTCAGCTGGTTTGACCTTAAAGTTTAAAGTTTTCCAAATTTTCCAAATTTTCCAAATTTTCCAAATTCTTTGGCAATGCCAATAAATTAGGTTTGAAATTTATTATCCATATTATTGGAATCATGTTTTCAAAACAGAGCATAACCTCTCACTAAGACATGCACTGCTGGGAGAAGTTGACAGAGACACAATAAACTGAAAAGCAGAGAAAAAACCAGAAGCTTCAGTGGATTTAATACACACAAACAAAAATACAAATAACTTCAAGCAATAAATATAACAAATGCAAATTTATAATTATTTAATGTGTATTATTGAATTTATGTAATACATAATTTAATATTTAATGTAATCCAAAAAAAATCTAAAATGCTTTCCAACAGAAGAAAGATTAGGAAGTCTGAGGGCAGGGCATACAGAAATCCTTTCCATAGGACTGATCTGTGGCTGCTTTGCTTTTGTCAGCCTTCTTTAATACATGAGCAGGCTCCCTAGAAAATCTGTTTGAAATGTAATGAAATGGTTTGAAATGGTTTTGAAATGTAATCTGCTTAAATGGCATGGGAGAGAAAATGAGTTTAAATTACAGGCAAAACAAGTTTGCGAGGGTAAACATTTTGTTTTCTAAATACCCAAATAGATTAATAGTTTTGAGTTCTGTGGACTTTGGGAAGTTTGCCTTTCCCCACATGACAAATTCCCTTCCTGTTCTCATTCGTGTCCACAGAAATTCTCTTGACTAAGAGGGAAGGAAAAAAGCACATGAACAACCTAAACGAGAAACATGTTTCTCAATGCTTGTTTATGGTAAAAATCCAATTATGGATCCTCAGGGTAGGGTAGGACAAAGCCCTCAGGAAGTGGTAGATTGTCTTGATTTCAATTACAGCTCTTTGGAGGGGTAAGAAGCTGTTCATTCTTTTAAGCTGATCCATTTCCTTAAACTGAGTGTCATTTCTGCTAGAGCCATGTGCCCATCCTTGCCTCTCATTAGGATGCTCTGAACTGTGTGTGGAAATCCAACAGGAAGCCCATCATGGAGCAGCAGTGACCCTCGTTTTAACCCCTCTTCTGATTTGTAAATCCGACCTTCCATTTCTTTCTGCACCACACCTCTACTTTCCACATCAACACAAGGCTTTGTCCTCCCCCTCTCCTCCCTTGGCACAACTTCCTTGGTGGTAGCACTGCCATGTGCTGGTTCTCTTTTAAAATTCTCAGGGGGAAAAAAAGCATCTCTTGCTCACCCTTAATCTGGTCACTGCTACTCTTGTGTTAACAGAAACATCACAGCCCTGTGGCCAAGGTACTGGTGTTCTATTTGGTAAACTTGAGCTCAAACCCTTTCTTCACCAAGAACCTCCTGTGGCCTTGAGAGAGCCACAAAAGGCTTAATCTCAAAGCACCTTTTGGTGCTGAGCCCATAAACACAAACTTCCAGCACCATGGGTGCAGTGCCAATGGAGCTGCACCTCTACAGCTCCACCCTGACAGCCTCTCCTTCCAGGACACCACCCCACCACTGAGCACATGTACAGCCACTCCAACTGTTCAGCCACAAGGAAACATTTACCAGAGTCCACACAGCACAAAACATTGAGAGGGGAGATGTGTGGAAAGATGTTGCTTTTATATATCCAGTATAGACGAGGAGGGAACTTTCCCCACATATGTGCTAAGCTTTCAACATTTTCCCCTGCCCGATTCAAGCCTCTCACCTTCCCAGAGATTTTCCTAATTCCTGCACTACAGGATATTCAGAGGTAGGAAATTTTCAGCCTCTCCTTTTTGTACAAAATAATTAAATGATTATTAAAGCAACTGCCAACCACCAGGCTAGCATTATTCACCCTCCGACCCTTCACACATCTAAGTGTTCAGAAAAATTGTTCCTTGGAACATTGCAGAGCTGGAGTTTTCAACAGTTTTCAATTTACAAGCTGCCTATTTTTTCTTTTTTTTTTTTTTCCAAAAGTGGTATGTATCCTTGTATAAGGAATTTAAACCTACTGACAATAGGCTTGCTCCTGTTAGCTGTTTTTCATGGACCTCTTGGAGTATTCTACAGACTCCCAAAGGCACACTGACCACAGGCTGAAAAATAGTGTTGCAAAAGGGGGAAAAAGCACAGGTTTAATAACATTGGCTCATTCTCCTGAGGCCTGAAGTCTGCTGCCTCCCTGATGCCTGTTCTGCAGGCCTTGCCTCTGAGGAGGTGGAATATGAGACACCACCTAGATGCTCACCTGCCAAGGGGGGAAAATCCTTTCCCTCCACAACGAGACACAAATATGGGCACAGGAGGTCACTAAAACCAAGTGCTTGCTGTTGTGGTGGCGTGGGTTTGAAAAAGACAGATGTGTGGGAAACAATATCCTCTGTTCCATGAGATCCCAGTGTACTACAAGAAAGTCATGTGGGAACACTGACACAAGTGGAGACTGTTCAGTTTTGAGTTGCAAAAGACATGGTTTGCTCCCCTTTGCCCTCCCTGCAGACAAAAAAGAAGGGAAAGGGACTTGTCCCTGCCTGGTGTTGATGGAAAGCACATTTCAGCTGGAGGCATTTCTGAGCTACAGCTTATGGTAATAATGTCACAGTACAACACCTGATTTTTACAATCACCCTAAGATGCTCATAGTGAGTAGATCTCAGCCTGAACCTGGTGAAAGAAATACAATCCTGAAAGCAACAAAGTTCAGATGTTCAGACATCTCAATTCTTAATTAATTAAAAAAGGATTTTGCACTTAGAGGTCTGCTTTGTAACCACTTAAAGCTCCCTTTAATCACTGGAGAGAATGAAGATGAGCTACATCACTTCCAGGTCTAGCTCATCTGAATTAGTTCAGACATATTGAATGAGATAAATCACAAACTCCATATGCCATTCCCTCAATGGACTGTAAAGAAATGCAGAATATTAGCACAATGCAGATGACTGCACTGTAGCCACTTCGACCTGGACACATTTCACTAGTGCTGCCTTAAGCTTTCTGGCGAAATAGCAAAAATGCTGTGTCTTCAGCAAAGAAAACTTCGATTTTCGTGATCAACTTTGCAGACATAATTTCCTTTTCCCCCACACATGACTCAACTCCTCCTGCAGTAGGACCTGCAGGCCAAATATCTCAACCAAGGTCCAGCAGGTCAGAATGTGTAGCTGGACTATTTCCTGTGATGAACTGTGACAGTTTTGGCAAGCAGGAGTGAAAAATCCAGCTACTACTTATCTGGAGCTGGAAGAAACTCCTTTATTCTGGGCTTGCATAAGAAGGGGATTAGGAGGAAAATGCTGAAGAGCTTGAAGCCAGATGGCTGGGGAGCAGAGACTGACCTTATTCAAAATGAAAGCCTCCTGGAAGCAAGCAGGGAACTGAAGCAGCTCAAGAGTCCAGTGACTGGGGTATAACCAAAAAAATCCTGCTCCAAATCAATTACTTAAGTACTTTGCCTTGGTCAAAAAATGTAGGAATTTTTATCAATTCCAGTGTGTTTCTGCAGCACAGAAACAGGCAGAGACTACAGAAGAGTAACTAAGACCATAATTAAATTTTCAGTAAAAGGACAAAGTAGGAATATGAGGAATATTGTAGATAATGGTGGACATTGCACTGCTGTGTTCTTCCATTGCATTGGTTATGGCAGGGCAGGTGTCAGATGATCACCAACCTCTTGGCTTTCCTGATTTCTAACTCCAGAATAATGCCTGTGGAAGAGGAAATATGTGTGCTCAGAATTTGTCTTTTTTGTTCTACCTGAAGTAACACTTCCCAAAATAGTATTTTGTGCACAAGTTCTTTCTTAGCTACCTCCCATGGCACGGTGCAGATTTAGGAGCACGAATGCAGTGTGCTGATGGCCATAACATGAATATAATGTGAAGTGGAAACAAGCAGACCTTTGGGGAGAGAGCTTGTCTTCCTCTTCAAGGTCATGCAGCTTCAGCAATGGCAAGAACAATGGCAAGAACAAGAACAGTAGCAGACAAGAGGGATAGTGAACAAGAAATAATAGCAAGGACTTAAGATCTTGCTGGCCATTCAAGATGCAAGTCCTGAAACTGAACAGTTCCAGAAACAGGACATCCAAACCAGAATCAGTCTGTCTTTGTTGCCAGGTGTGGCTCTGAAAAACAATGAATTGGAACAGAAATTAAGATTACCACTCCATCACAAAAGAAGCAGCAAATGCGCTTCCACGTTCAAAATACACCTGAAAATTGAGAACTTTCCAGCACTTGGAAAATAAGTCTCAAAAGCTCCATTTCAACAAAAACCTGGGGTTTTTTTTTCAGTATCCAAAGCCCAGGCAGTGATACATTCACAGATTTTTTTTTAGCCCATAAGGAATCATTGTGATAACCAAATTAGATCTCCTGCATTACACAAGCACAGGACCTTTCCCTGACATTCCCATAGCCAGAGGCACGACATGCAATCCACCTAGATCTGAGATGGAATTTCAATTATACTATTATGTAATTTTTAAAAAGGGAGAGGGGCTCAAAATCTAACGAAAAGCAAGTTGGACATATAGTAAAGCTGTTGAGTGTTCATAGAAGCCCTGCCTCCTCCATGGAACAGCATCCAATACCAACTGATGGAGGTTTAAGCCTCCTTAGGCAGTGCTTTTGGTGTGATTATCTCCTCAGGGCTGTTGTATCCTTGCCATGACTTCCCCACTACTATTTTTACATGATAATTAGAAATTTTTGTTAAAATTCTCATACCTGGATCTGTATTTGAGAGTCTGATGGAGCTGCAAAACCTCTTTGCTCTGTCTGCTCCCTTTGTTATTCTTGCAAAAAGAAGTATCTCTCTGTGTAAGTCAGAGTCACTGGAAAAACAAATCTTCATGTTTTGACCGTTGGTTTTATATTTATTCTTCCTCTGCTCGGTATGAAAGCCACCACATTTTTTTTTCTTTAATAGATATTTTTAGGTTTATTTCCTTAAGGAAGAAGAGTTGTTTTCTCCTGGTGTCTGTGCATGTGGTTTTAAACATTAAAAAAATGTGTGCATTTAAACCAGGTGCTGCCAATGTAAAGACAAAATATTTGCACCCCCTCACCCCATCCCTGCCTCTGCAGGAAGGGTTTGTCAGCAAAGCAGAGGAGAGAATGGTGCTGGCTGAAAAAAACATAAGCCATGAAGTCTTATTAACCCAAACCTAAGACCCAAACCCAATCCTTCACACATTCTTAGGTGTGATCAGTTCACCACCCAGCTATGAAATGTGCCACCTGTGCCACCAACACCAAGAGGAGCAATGCTCCTGCAGGGAGAACAGAGGGTGAGGGGTGCTGGGTTTTCCAGGGGACAGCTTAAAGGGCCACCAAACCACTCCATGTGTGCACATGTGTTCATCAATCTTTGCTATTCTCTCCCTTTACAGCTCTTAAATCTGTCTGGCCACCAAACCTCACAGCAGGGCTGAGGACTCCAACACACCAAGTTCCTGCTTCTCCCATTAGGCACCAGGAAAGGGGAGAGATCTCAGTCAGAGACTCCTCAGAGGAGGAGAACCACGGTGTGAGCTCACCTTTTTATCAGCCATCAGAGAAGCCATGTGTGCAGCCACTTCCAGAGACTTTGGTGTTATTGGCCACCAAAGCACCCACACTGCAGGGGCACAGGAAGCCTGGATTCACAAGTTCCACTGCTCACTGAGCAAATTGTTAGGCTTAGGAGCTTTTATTCAGCTGTTTTGGGGTCTCCAAAGAATCCGCAGTGATGACTGCACCAGAACAACACGCTGTGGTGCTGGCAAGTAATTAGAAGGAAAAGAACCAGAACAGCCATTAAAACAGTGAAGGCAACTTTTTCATCCAGGATGCCCAAAAGAAAAAGAAATTATTTAAACTCAATTTCAGCATGTAGCAGGAGAAACACTCCCCAATGTGCCACACACAGCACACACATCCTGTCCCCCCATCTCAGTTTGGTCCTAGGGGTCTTGGAAAAATGTTAATCCCCTTTTCAGTGTTAGGCTGAGTTTCACCACTGTGTAACTTTTAAAATCCATAGCAAAGTGTCCTAGGCCCCGACAAGCACTTTGCAAGGAGTTTCTCACCCTGAACAGAACTAGTGGCAAGAGTTTATCACCCTTGACAGCCATTCTGTGCATCAGCGGGAGCAGAGGAAACCCTCTTCGGGGAGGGCTGGAGCTCACACAAAAATTTCTTCTGCCCCTTTCTGTATACTCACACTATGAATTTGACTCAAGAAAATAGGAAGGAGGAAAGACTTTCTCCAAAAAATGGGAGAACATTTACTTTTTAGTGGTACTACTACAAGATACATTCAGCCTAATTTTCTTCAGGCCTGCTCTACTTTGTCCTGCAGAGGTCGGTCTTGCCTGCAACACACTGAAGACAGCAGGTCTGCTCCTCCTAAAACACTTCAGAGATTAGGAGTATTAGAACTTGGAAAGGTTTCATCCCCTCCTCAAAAAAAAATATTTGTTGAAGTTTGTCTCTAAAACAGAGATACGGGGTTTTTTATAAGAATTTATGTTCCAAAATAATAGAAGTGATGATGATCCTCCCAAGTCATATCGTCTATCCAAAGAAATGTGAAAAGCAAAGGATAAATCTTATTTCCAAAGAAAATTCTGGTAAATGGAGAATAAGCTAGTTTTGGTATAAATATGCTGAATCAAGGCTTTTTATTGCCTTTTTCAGCCCAAAATTTGCACTTGCAGTAACCAAGGACATAAAAAATGAAGTATAGCAAGCCACGACTGCAATCGGCTTTTCTTGCCTTGTAACACACACGCATTGTCCATGTTGGGATGAGTACCAGAACACAATCTCAGAGGCTACAGCATGCTTTAAATCCCCCTGTACCTCCACAATTCTCAAATGCATGACTGCAGACATCTTTCCCTGACACTGCTCCTTTAGGTATACTGCAGAAAATGGACTGTCATCCTTCAGGATGAGGGAAAAAATCCCAGTTCCAGAGCAAGGAAACACTGTGATTTTGCTTATCTACCCTAAACAAGGTTTGACATTTCAAGTGCTAAAAGCCCCCTGCCTCTGCACTGTGAGGGGTGTTCTTATCTCCTCTATGCCACTGAAACAGGAGCTGGGGGGCAGCTCTCTGCTGAGCTGCTTTTGGGAGCTTTCACCAGCATTTCCCAAACCAGTTTAACTTTCCCACCATCTCAGGACTGGTCCCCAGCTAGAAGTATTTAGTGTGGCAGCTGCTTCCTGAGACATTTGGCCTCCCGAATACATTCCTCTGGGACTGGGAAAGGGATTTGGAGGAAGCTGGAGGCAGTTTGCTTTCCAGCATTTTGTGGCCAGCCTCCTTTCCTTTCCTGCAGCCCTGTCAGTGGGGATTCTCAGATTAGAAGGAAAGAGAAATCCCTGTCAGCTTCAGAAGCTGGGAAACAGCAGACCTTCAACTTGCATTTATGTAAGGGCAAATTAAGTCAGGAAACTTTTTAAGACCCAATTGCTGTCAGAGGGAGGACACCACCTTTGATTTTTAGTAGGAAGATTCAGAGTTCATTAGTAGGAATGAAGGCAGAGGTTCACCTGGGGAAACAAAAACCTTGTCTGGAAGGTGACAGGGTCCTTTATTTAGAATTTATCCTGCCTTGTACATTCCTGTCTACTACTTCATATTGTCATGTGCTGGTTTGGATGTGCAGCTAATAGCAGCTGACCTGATTTACACAACATCTTGAGATTACCTTCAATCCAAGCAGCAGAAATTTGTGCTACTGCAGCTGTGGATACAGACAACATGACTGCTACCTATGCCTAGTAACAGGCAGGATTTCCTTACAACCTCTCAATACTTTCCAGGTGAAATCACTGAATCCCTGCTGGGGATTACGTACAGGATGGATCACAGAGAAGTAGATTTTTGTCCACAGTTGTTATGTCTCCTTATTCTTGTCTGGAAAATGTATACTCTCACCTTTATTTGTCACCTTTCCTGCTCTTACACTTGTAAATGCTCCCCACAAGTTCAAAATATTTCTGAAGTGACTGGTCAAATATATAAAACAGATGCACAATTGCATCTTGGGATGAATTAATTCTGTCTGTGTGTGAGCAGGAGTATAAACGTATGGGTAGGTCAGGGAATATATCAGACTAAGCACACCAGCTGATTTTTAAATCTCTGCATCTCAATTGCTGTTTCTTTGTGTCTGATTTTCTTCCCTCTTAGATGGAGGTGGAATCAAGCAAGGACATTTTAAGAGGTAATCCCATGGCAAGCATTTAATTTTAATTTAAGTCAGACTTAAGATAAAGTCAAAATGTATTCAACGCTTTCAAATTTTTTCTTCTGTTATTTGAAGTATAACTTAAAACCAACCAAATTGGCAGGAATTTTCCTCTAAACTAGCAAGGCGAGGAGCCAGCTCTGTAGGCCTTCTTTCAGAGCAGTTCCTGGAGCCTTCCCTATCAGCAGACAGCACAGACACTGATGGGGACTGGTAGGTGTAAATGAGGTTCCAAGTGGAGATGCAGGTTCCCTCTGTGTTTTTTGAACAACAGTTCTTTGTCTGGGAGTTGGACAACCTGGCCCTGCAAGGTTCCCAAGTGTCAGGGCTACATGAGTTTTATGGCAAGGCTCAGATCCTCCCAGTTGCATATTCACCCTGCACTGAGAGCAGGGGACATTGCTGTTTTGAGAAGGCAAGAGCTTGGGTAAGTAAATCTTCGTCCCTGAAAACCTGCATTAGATGTTCACATCCTTTACAGACAGTGCTTCATGGTAGAAATATGAACACAGTGACCACCAAACTAAAATTAATGGCAAAGGCTATGGCTAGTGAAGGAAGTTCTGCATAGCCATGTGACCATCTAGGACTCCAGATGAGACATTTGGATCACTGAATCTAATTTGAGGTACCATATGCAAACCAGCCATCAGTGTTTCCAAAAATTAAAAGCCACATTCTTAGGACAAAGAGCCACTAGCCATGGACCACAGGTTGCTTTCACATCCCCTGTTTTATTACCTTAAGAAGGACAAATGTTGAAATAAATTATGGGATTTGGCTCTCAAGAGAACTCAACTCATTACCTGATACCTTCTTATACAGCCTTGGGCATGGGAAACCCAGATCCACCAGACACAGTCAGTCCATTTAAGTCAATGGAAATTGTCCCTGAGCCACCTTGAGGTGTTTCAGGTTTTCAGTTTTAGGTGAACCAATTTTCAACCTGCAAAATTCCCTGTTTGTTTATTAGTTGTGGTCTGTTTCATGGGAAGAATGTGAGGAAGGATGCATGTTTTGATGTATTTTAGGTATGTTTTACTGTTACACTGATGAGGACAGGACAGACAAACATCTAGAAAAGTAAAAACAGCCATGCTGAACAGGCAAGATTTGGTCCTCCCAGTTTAGATTGTTTCTTCTGTATTCTGTGTTAAAAAGGAGGTATGGTGGGGCCAAATTCAGTTGATTTTCTCATGTGCTTACTGTATGGTTGTGTGTAAATATCCAGACTCATGCAATCTAAAACAATGCATTAATGCCCTTGTAAAAATTCAGCCCTTCTACTTTTCTAAGGATCCTGCTAAAAGAAACAGCTACAGGGTCAGTCTCAGGTATAACAGATTTTTCTTTTAGGCTTGAACAATAAAATAGTTGGTGGTCTCTAATGCTAGTGCCTTTAAAACATTCCTGGGTTTTATTAGGATAACCCATAAGTCTGGAAAGTCCCACCCTAAGAGCAGCAGCAGCTTTTGTTCAGAAAATACAAGTTTCTTCTTGTACACTGTTGGACTCAAGGGTGTCTGAACTATGAATGGGTGGCTAAGGGTGTAATAGGCAGCAGGTTTCAGACCTTTACAAGGAGGTGGGGGAAAGGCAGCCCTACATTGTGGTGCTGATGTTGAACTACCTGGAACAGGAAAAGCCTTCATCCAGCTCCTGGTGAACATGGGGAGGTCCTCGATGGGTATGGAAGCTCCTCTGACCCCCAGGGTGCTGTGCTGATCTCCTGTCCCAGATCTGGACATGGATCTACACACCACAGGTTGTCTTTAAGAAATCAGAGAATGCATGAATTTCTCCAGCAAACTTTTCTATGGAACCACGTGGAAATACCTGTGAAGAGCTAAAAGAGGATTCCTGAGGTACATGGCCATTTATTGCACTGCAAAGGACCAAGCAGTTCCTTTTCTTTCCAAAGTACCTGGAAAATAATGCCATGGGTCACTGTTTCTACGAAACTGCATTTCTTCTTGGTTTATTATTGCTGACTGATCTCATGAGCTAACTTTCCAGAGGAGCACATGGGAATTTATTTACATATGTGCCAATTATATTAATAGAAGTTGCAATGACTCATCAGTGCACATTGCTAAAAATCCTTCCTCATCTCATCTTCACAGGGAGATTTCTGCTCCATGTGTATTTCCTCAGCTTACCTTGCTAGAAGTTCTCACATCCTTACTCTCATGGGAAGAAAATTCACTTTTCTTTTTGAGCTGGAAGGCACTCAGCCTGCCCATCCCAGTGACTGGACCTGTAGCACTTTGGCTTTGTTGCAATGAATCTTATTTGGGATTCAAATCCCAGCAATCTTCCGGGCAGAGAGCAGCTGGGTCCTTGTTCAGGGATGCTTGAAGGCCCCCACACACATAAGCAATATCATACAAATTTATATTTTGCATTACAGCAAAAGACTCTTTTGCTGTATCATAACGTTTGTATAAGATCTGGTGTACCTCGTAACACTGGTGCTGGCTGGACTCTTTTATACTTCATATAGATAATATTGTTAATTAATATTATATTGTTAATTAATAGTTTCTCTCTATCCTTGTTTTGCTCTTTCTCATAGCTCCCATCTCTTTGTTTCATCCCAATCTTCCTGCCTTCTTCTTTCCCAATCAATATTTCTCCCTGATCTCTCTCCTCATGGCCTCACTTTTACAAAATACATACCCAGCCACAATCAGACTGAACCTGATAACCTTCCAGTGTTTGCATACATGCAAGATTAGGCAAAATGCTCAGCATAACCTCAGTAAACACCTGCAGGCAGGAGAGCAGCATGGCTCAGAACTCACCCTGGGCTTTACAAAACTGCTCTGCACTGGCCCAGCACAGCTTCCAAAGAGGGCTTTTGAAAATCCCACTGCAACATCTTAAACTCCTGATCTAAGGTACAGAAGTTATTCCCAAAGAATGTTGCTCTTCTCAAAATATATGATTGATGCTGGTGGTTTCTAGGTTCCGCTTCATGAGGACAAGGAATTCACAATTGAGACACCGAGTTGGTCCAAGTGAGACAGAACTGGAATAGCTGAGGTGTTTTGCATAAAACTGTCTTGTTTTTCAGTTGTATTTTAGATGTGCAGCCCTGTGGGCAGCTGGTTCAGTGCCCCCTTTTTAATTCAGTATCTGTGGGTAACCACAGAAGGTAAGCAAGTATTTCTCAAATTATTTTTGGGAAGAACTCATTGATTAGAGCTAATAAAAGTTAACTGTATGGTACACCATAATCAATTTTTTGATGCCACTACTTTTAACAGAATATTTGAGACAATTTCACTTTCTTGTAGAAATGAATCAAAGGAACAAGCGTGCTCTCTGCCTTAAAGAACTGTCAATCATGTCAGACAAAAATAAAGATACTTTCCACTTCTGTAGTGATGCAAAGGGGCAGGTAAGGGTGTGAATTGAAGGAAATAAAGGGTGTAAGTGTTTCAGTCCAGGACCATCATGGAGCAGAGCCATGGAGCCTGGGACACGATAAGCAGCTTCCCCCAAGATCTCAGAGGTCACATCACAGAGCTGAGCTCCCTGAGCTAAACCCACGTCCCAAGCCAGTGCTTTATCCATCCTTCCACTTACCCAGGTAGCCTCAGAGGTCCAGATTCTGCCCAGGGGTACGTATTGGCCTCATTAAATTTGAGTAAGAGCTGTGGGCAGAACTTAGCCCACAGCAAGCAAGATTTATGGACTGAAAATGTCACATACTTTGCTTTTTATTCAGCAAGAAAAAAACAGAAAAGCTTGAAACAAGCCGAGCAAGGTAAATGAATCAGGACTGCATATTTTTCATTCTGAAAACAAGAAAATATATATGCATGAACATAAAAAACACAGGTGCCCAAGTGCTGCAGTGGCCTCCTAAATCTGCTATAAAGCACCAACATCTAGGTTATACCTGTCTCCAGACAGATACATAAATTAATGCTGGGGAGTTTTTAGCAGGAATAAAAACATCTTAAATAAACTTCTTCTTTTCATCTTTCTCCCTAAGGCCCTGTGCCCCTTGTACTTGAATTAAGTGTGTATAGGTGCCATGCTCTTTGAACATAAAACTGCACAGCAGCTTATTCTCAACAGGGAAAGGCAAAGCTTTGGTTATGCTGCATTCCTAATAATTTTTGCAGTTTATGGAAAACTCCAATAAACAGAGTACAACACAGTAAGCTTTCTCTGCTAATATGCTGTCTAGACTCCTTAAAATATGAGTTCTCCCTGCCTACCTTGTATCATGGCTTAAACTTTTGACCTTGTTTTTGTTCCCTTTGACCACTTCATAGGTTTTGACCCTTTTCAAGTATTTAATACCCAAATGGCAGGTCACCAGAGCTGCTGGGGCTATTAGGACTCTTAAAACCTGTCTTTTATTGTGAAGTTGAGAAAACTGGCTGCAATCTAACACAAAGAGTCAGAAAATATCTTCCCCCTTCACACAGCCCTCAACATGTGGCACCTTCCCAGGGTGGGTGACATTGATCTGCAGTAGAAGTGACAGCAGGCTCCTCTCTGACACCATCACATACGTGCTGGAAGGGGCAGAGGGCTCGTCATGGAACCACACAAACACTGGGGCATTGCTAATGCATGCCTTTGATTTCTGTTTATGGCCCCCAAGTTGAGTGATCTGTCTTGTTGGCACCAACCTGACTATTTTTAAATGATGCAGCAGCTGGCTCAACACATACTTCAAAGATTTATGTTCCTGTCTCAAAGCCCTCTCACTGAAAGAGGAACTCTGGAGTAGCTTCCACTCACTGCACACACAGAGACAGTTGACATACTTTATCCCAGGCCACCACAGCATGGACTTTAACCAAGAGAAAGCAGGGAGTTATATTAGGGAAGGCAAATACAGAACAATAAAGGCAATAGTGAAATATTTGATGGTTTACAGACCTTGAAGTCCCTGATTTACAACTCATAATTGTGGACTTCTCAAGCTGAAGAGCCAGATAAACTCCTGATGGACATAAAGTGCAGGAAATCGGCCCTTCCTGTGAAGGGAAATATAGAAATGGAATTAGTTCCTACACTTGCAGAAGCACATGGATAGACACACACCCACATGGACTTAGATGTGCTCATGTTTTAGTAGCACAGTAAAATATCACTGTGCAGATGAGTATAACCAGGTATCAGCTGACAAGGGATATCTAGGAACACCCATGTCAGATGCAGAAACACAGGATATTTCAGCTAAGCTCTCACATGCTGGCACCAACGATTACTAGAGACACTCCTTTGTAGGGAGGCATTTAATATTTAGCCTACAATGCCTCTCCATTATGAATAGTCTGAATGAAATCCTGTGGTTAACAGTCATTCCAGAAGTGGCCAACCAGCCTTACCTTCACAGAGGTCTAGAAATCCAAAGATCCACAAGGGAATATTTTTCACTGCTGGCTAGAAAAACGTATGTAATTCCTGGCACTATTTTCCTGGCTAACCCAAGGTGGATACTCAAATGAACTACAGACCTGAAAAATCATCAACAGTGTCCCTACCCAGGAAGCCACCCTGGAACAATCTGTGTGTTTCAGCCCACTGTGATGGACAAGCTGGAGATGTGAATCCCATGGGAAGAGACCCCTGTGGATGGTGGGAGCAGTGATGGAGGTGATGCTGTTTTACTGCTGTTAACAGCCAGAAATTGCCCTGAGTTTATTGCAGCTCTGACACTACAAGGGAGAACCTGCTTGCTCCAAAAACCTGAAGGAAGAGAAATAATGATCCCATTTGACTTCTGTGTGGTTTAGCTGCGATTCCGCTGTGCCTGTTAAAAGTAATTGTGTTCCCTTATGTTAAACCTTTACCTGGAGAGCAAAAACTTTGAAATCCTGGCAAAAAGACCCCTTCTCCCCATCACCACACAGATGAACTTGCAATCCTGACTTCAAGAGAGCTGCCCAGACCATGATGCAAATCCCTGAGCAGGACCCAAGTGGGATGTGCAGTCTCCCATCTCATCTCTCAGGACAAGGGAGGTTCTCTCCATCCAAGTTACAGCTCCATCCATGGTGGGGCACAGCATCCTGAATTCAGAAATTCCTTCTGCTGTGGAGGTAGCACTATCCATTCCTCTAATTTAGCTCCTTCAGCTGCTCTCTGTTTCCTGTGCTGTCTGGTTCACTGTCCTAAAACAAATCACTTTTAAAAGAGATATTTTGTTGAAGTGTCCAAAATCAACTGGTGTTCAAATGCTTGGATTATGGAAGTACTTTAACAGCGTAAATATTTAAGCACAGGGAACATATATTCTGGGGGATTTTTCCTCCCTCTGTCAGTCTTATTGTAAGGTTGGTATTGGACTCATTTTGACCTCCTTCTCAACAGGCAAGGGACCAGAAGTGCATCCAGCCCATCACCCTTCCTCTGGGCTGGCCACTTCTGGGGCAGGAGCAAATTCCTCTCTGCCTTCAGAGCAAGACAGTAATTCCATAAAACCCGTTATAAATATGTGTATACATATATGCACACACATACACACATATTATCATCCATATGTCTCTCTCTCAGCTTTATTCAGGCTTAAACTAAAATCCTTCTAATCTGCATCAGGCACAGTAAACGTTGCCCCTGTGATATCTCAGTGCTTCCCTGCCTCTAATGTTTTTTAGGTAATATTAGGAAACACTATCCAAAAGCTTTTGAGAGCAACAGGAATTCTTTTGTCATCCCCTTGGGTTTCAGATCAGGACCTGAATTCTTAGCCAAAATCTCTTGTTTTGTCCCCTCTCTTATTTTCTCTGATTTTCCCATGTCTGCCACAATTCCCTGCCTTTCTTACAACATCTGGTAGAGTTTTTTAATGCATCTATATCTGAGGGCTGAATTAGACATATGACTTTTAAATAGCTTAAAATATTTTGACATCTCCCAACCTACTCCTAAATCCTACAGATGGGTCAAATTATCTGCTAAGATCTGCTCAGTGGGTCTCACCCTAGTGTTTTCTTGTTCCTAAATGTGCAAAACAATTATGTGAAGTGGAAAAAAGCTTAAATTATAATTAAATTACAATTAAAGCTTAAATTTTATAGTGCTGAGCCAAGGAGGTAAGTTCAGCTAAACATTTTGTCAGCGTGTAACAAACCAATTTGTGTAAGGAATTGATATTCTCCATACATCTTGATGTTCTTGTGTGCATTTTTCCTTTTAAATCTCCAGAGCCAACACTGTAGTGATACAGATTTCAGGCATGTATTGAATAAGATCACACCATAATATTGATACATTTATAATAGTCTTCATATGGAAAAATTCTAGCAAGTTCAAATGATTCACCAAGATTTTGCTTAGGTATTCATGTCTGAACCAGATACTCTCCAGAGGGTCATTTGCTTGTTTGATAAATCAGAAAAGAACACATTTTTATACAAGTATTTTAATACAGGAAATATGAGTCTAGTCAGTATCTTTCCAAATACATGTGTCTGAGTGGTTTTTGATTTGAAATGCTGCTTAATGTCTTTTAAAGTACTATTTAAACAACTTCACATGAGCAACTACCAATCAATATGTCTCCCATTCTCTAACACTAAAAGACCAATGCTAAATAAATGGGTTTTTAGAATCACATATAATGAGTAAACCAAAAAGGAAGTGGAAGAGGAAGAAAGGAAAACAGCAACAAGGCCTTATTTAGAATATGTATTACCCCAAAAATGTAAATGCTCACCTCTAGTTTGGCTTTCTAATGGAAAAGAAATAACATGAAATTGGGCAATTACAGACCTTTTGCTGAGGTATGACTCAGTCTGCTGCATTTTTGGAGGGCTGGTAGTAATGGCACTGGGAGGACTGGGCAGTGTCCAGGCAGGCCAAAGGCAACAGATTTATGACATTTAAAAGGGTGTAGCCAGAGAGTAACTTGTAACAAATGCATCTAAAAATGAGCTCTAAAGAAATGGTGGATGATAGCAGCGAGCAGGCCCCCAGGAAATCTGGGGTTTGAAAGCTCCCATTGGACTCTGGTTTAATCCTGGTTTGAGTGGAGCCAGCAGAGGGAGGAGGCTTTCCACAGAAACCATATTTTCATATTGCAATGTGCAGAGTAATTCAGACAGAGTCCCAAGCATCTCAACAGAGGAAAGTGAAGACAAAGCTGCTTTGCCAAACTTGCACGAGCTGAACTTGCAGAGCTTTCCTTTTAGAAGAAATAAAATCTAAGCTTTTAGATTTCTGAATCCATCTGTGGGGTGGGAGGTGTGGTCTGTAGGGCAGAAAGTGAAGGGGAGCAGCCACTCCAGGTTTTGGATGCTGAGTTTTTGTGCACCACAATGCTGATCAAAGGCTGGAGGAAGTGATGAACAGACTCTCAAACAGCTCAGGCTGTTCTTCTCATCTGCCAGTAGTTTCTCTAGGTTACCTACTGATCACTTACCCTATTCACCTCTTCTAAATTCTCACCATTCTCTCCTGAAATCATTGAACTTCTTTCATCCACAACTTCTCCTGGCAGGGGTTCCACAGCTCTGTTACCTTTGTGTGAAGAAAAACTCCCTGTTGTTTTTTACCTGGATTTTACAAGCTCTGTATCACGACCACTTGTTCTTGTGCTGGAAAAATCACAGAATGGTTTGGTTGGAAGGGACTTTAAATATCATCAATTTCCACCACTCTGTGATGAACAGAGACACCTTCCACTAGACCAGGTTGCTCCAAGCCCCATCCAGCCTTGTCTTGAGCACTTCCAGGGAAAAGACAGTGAACAGTTTATCCCTGCTTAACTCCTCCCTATCATTTGTGGTACTCTAGATCTCTGTCATACCCCCACTCCCAACCTGTCCCTTTTCCAGGTTCAGTCATGTCTTATATGGAAGTTATTCCAAGCCTTTGATCACCCTTTTTACCCTTTTTTAGAACTTTTCCAGTTTACTACATTTTTTTTTTTCAGATGAGGGGACAGAACGTTATTTTATGCTATGAAATAATTATACATTATTTGAGGTGTGGATGACCCATGGCTATAGAAAGTGATTAATTTATTTTTGTTTTGCTTTCTATTCCTTTCCTAATCATTCCTAACATTCAATTTACCTTTTTTTTTTTTCTGGCGCCTTCTGAGCCCTGAACTGATGTTTTCATTCAAGATTCACTTCTTAGTCGTAATAGTCAGCTCAGAGCCCATCATTTTATAATGAATCTAAGGGCTGTTTTTCCCCACATGCATCACTTTCTGTTTACATGCACTGAATTTCTTCTGTCATTTTATTGCCCAGTCACTCAGCCTCATAAGGACCTTCTGCAACTCTTCACCCTTCACAATCCCACTCTTAAAAGCCAACAGGAGGCCTGTGGCTCCTTTTGCTCAGGGAAGGTTAGCAGGGACTGGGCAGTGCAGGGAGACTCATCCTTGGGCAAAGTTGGCTGGATTAGCTGCCCTTAGACTTCCCTCAGGACAAACTGGGCTCTCTCAGGGATGCTCAGAGCCCTTAGGCAAAGGAGGAGTTTTCCCAGCACGACTCCATGGAATTCTCTGCCTTCATCTAAATGGGGCCTGCCTGAAGGTGTGGGTATGTGAGGATGGGGAGGAGCAGGGCAGGCTTGCCCTGCACAGCTGCACATGCTGCTGGGAGTTCGACTGGCTATGGTACAGCCACACGTCTGCTAATGTCAGCTCATAAAAGACAAAAAAAAAAAAAAAAAAAAAGAAATCCCCTTTGGTTTAAAGTTTGCCCCCTCTGCGCCCCCCCCTTTTTTTCCCCCCTTTCTCTGCTTCAAAAGAAAGACAGGTTTGAGTCTGACTCTGAAGCACCCTCTGCTACAGTATGTGCCATTTACTTTAGTAAGGCTGATTAAGTCATGCATTTACAAGTAGACCTTCCATCAGAGCTAATTTAAAGCAGATGTTCTGGGTTCCACGGCCAGGGAGGCATCAATCTGAGAATTGCAAGGGTCTCTGTAAGAGCACTGTTTTTACTGCACTTTATAGAGCACTGGGAGGAGGTTAATTGGTGTAAAAGTTTAATTTCAAATAAGGATCCCCTTTTAAAGTTGCATATATGCATATACTTTTTATGGAGCGTTATATTACAAAGTCAAAGTGGGGGAGAAAAATCATCCAAAAACATTTCAGGATCAAAGACACCCAACCTGTCAACTGCTAAGATATTTTTATGAGGAAATAGGACTCACATTTTCTCCAGAAGACGCAGAGAGAAGTAAGAAGTGGAAAAATATTTAACTAGATTCCATGGTATATTAGAAGAAGGAGGAAAAAAAAACACCCATGCCAATATGTTGGTTTCAGAACCTTCTGGCTTGGCTTCCACTGCTGAAAATATTGGCAAGAAAATGCTCTGCACTGGGAATATTTATTAGAAAAGCAATAGATTTGTACAGTTTAACAATAGAGGGAGGATTCAGAGTAGTCCATTTGCTCTGTGTTCTAACTTTCAACTACTCTTGTTTTTTATTTGCAAGCCAGAATAACTGTACTTATCCCTTGAAATGATCATCAGCACTGGCTTAGCATAATTGTATTATTTTATTAATTGTATTGCCTGTGGAGGGGTTATGGCCTGTTTCTTACACTGAAAACTGCACAGGCTACTCCCAGATGGGAGGCCAGTCTTTTTATGAAGCTTAAGTCATTTAGATTTACATTTTATGCTTATTAGAAGTTATCAGACTTTTGCCTTTAATAAAGACAACAAAAGATACCAGATTTACCTTGAACTTCAGTTTAGTTTTGTAGTAATACAGACTATGGCAGTGTTCAGCTCCAGAAAGGTTCTCTCTTCATTATTCCTGAGGGAGAATCTCATTAAATGTTGCTGCTCTTCCTGCCTTGTGTTACAGGAGCACCTATGGGCCTTGGCCAAATTTGTTTAACACTTTCCAAACCACAGCCTTGACAAAGCACCTTTGAGTCTGCCAGGGTAAGAGAGACAGAAACAGGCTGTAAATGCTTCCTGCAAAGGAGCAATGAGTGATTTACTCAAGGCTGTAGAGAAACTATGCCCAGAGACCTCATACACGCTTCTTTTCCATGCCAGTCTAGAACCCCAATCTCAGCTCTGTTTCTGATCCCGATGAAGACTTCACATCAAACAGCAACAAAATGTGACAGAAAAACTCTTATTTGTTGTTTCTCCTTTCCCAGGTGTTTGGAACCATTCCAGATTTGCATGACCAAGGGAGATTTGGGGGCAGTTCAGTGTAGAGGGTCATTTCAGTCTTTCTGGGCTGTAACCTGCAGGGTGAGTTCAGAAAAGTCATGTACACAGAGTGTAAGGTACACAGCCCTGGCTTGTGGTCCTCTTCTCCTCCTTGTACCTCAGGAATCTGTAGTCTTGTGCTACAGAAAGAATTCCATGGTGGTGTGGTGATGTTTGAGTCTGCCACATGAGATCCACACCACATTACCCAGAAATTCCCATTGCCCAAAGTTCCTCACCTCTGCCCATCTGTCTGTAAGTGGCTCTGTGCTGATATGGGGGCAGCACAGCCTGAGCCCTGTGCAGCTCAGGAACAAGGAATGTGTGGCCCTGGAAAGGGGAATGGAGGAGTTTGCTTTGGAGGATTCCCAGCAGGAGCTGAACATGGGACATGCTGGAGGTGCTGACGTGCAGGATGTTTCCCAGACAGCAGAACAGTGCAGGTGCTGTAACTACACTGGTTAATGGACACTGTGCTGAAGGGGTTGGCAGGATTTTGTCCCCCAAATTAAGGGTAGCTGTGTAGAAGGACTCAATCCTCATATCTTTTATGACTGGGAAGAGCACACCAAGCCCATCACTAAATATGTTCTTTCCAAGGGCAGCTCGAAATGGTATGGATAGGATGAGTGAAGTTCCTGTGCAGGGTTTGCACCTATTCTTTACAGTCTGGTTTAGTGAAACACAGAGACCTGAGTGGGCTCTGTGCCCAAGGAAGAATATAATCCTTCAGGGGATATGGAACTAACAATCTCACAATGTATTGAAGCCAAAACAGGCAGAGCACACTGGGCCAAATGCATCCTGACTGGAAACCCTGCAATTTGAGAAGCTACAACACAGATGAGTTTGACCCAATGAGTTTTGAGTTTAGAACAGATGCCAAGGAGTAACCATTCCCATGTGAAAATAGCAAACATATCTCTTTGAGACCAGTGTGTTCCAATGAAGTGCATGAACTTAAGGGTTTTTTCCTTTCCAGGTGAATAATGCAAAAACAAATTAAAAGCAGGAAATCCTGATAAGTGGTACAAGGATGTCTGTGCTACAATAGCATCAATCCCCATCTTCTCTGGCCCCCTTTTTCAACACCTTCTTCCTCATTAATCTCATTTTCAAAGTCCTGAAACAAGTTGCTGCCAAGCCTGACTTTTTCGCCAAAGTTTTTTTTTATACTCCAGCCATTTGGAATATGTATTGCTGCTCTGTTAAAATACAGAAGAGAGAGAGACTGCTCAAAAAGCAATTACTAGTCAGTTTATACAAAACAGCAGTTTTGTAGGTTCCTTACCTTTGTTTTGTCTTTCAAATTCACCTCTGAAAACATGGCTTCCAAATTCCATGTGGTAACTTTCTGTCCCTCAAATGCAAACTGTGAGGTCTTCAGTTAGCAAATAATGAATTCTGGAGCCAGCTTTTCCAAAAGGTCTTCTGGAGCACGTTGGAGTCCTCTTTACTTTAACAGGCTTTTTTTGTTTTTAGCTTTTACTGACATCAGTACATCCCTGGTAACTTGGGATCTCTGCACATTTTAAGCCCCAGACTTGCAGTTCTCCAAATCTCTCTTCTCCCACAAAAAAATATGAGTATTTATAGCACCTTTGAGAGATGTGGAAGTTGTACCTAAATCCAAACTTGAAATCCCCAAACTCCTGTTCATAAACTTCACACCCTGAAACTATGTAGGATCCCTAGTGCCCAACAACAAAGTTCCCTAAATTCACACCTCAGATTAGGTGCCTCCTCCTCCTTCCAGATGCTGTTGGACATTACCAATATCACCAACCCAAACCATTCCATGATTCTTTCTACGACAAATGTTGATTCATCTCCCTGGTATCCAGTGACAGACACGTGGGAATTGTTCAAAGCTGCACCAGGAGAGGTTTAGACTGGACATTAGGAAGCATTTCTTTACCAAGAGGATGGTCAGACACTGGAACAGACTTCCTAGAGAGGTGCTTGATGCCCCAAATCTGTCAGTGTTTAGGAGGCATTTGGACATTTGCCTTTAATGTGCTGGTCAGCCCTGAAGAGGTCAGATAGTTGGACCAGATGAGCATTGCAGGTACATTCCAACTGAAATATTAATTCTATTCTATTTTTCTTAAATCACTCAATTTTTATAGTGAAACATGCTAGATAACCAGAATTGCAACCATAATATTGGATGTGTGTTTTCATCATTATTTTTCCTACCTCCATTTCTAAACACACACATCAGTCTGATGTTCATAAAATCAGGAGACAAAATGCAAGACTGTGTCCTTGGATGCATCCCCATGGATCCTGGGTTTAGTTGCTGGTGCCAAATGGGCTCTGTGCACAGCACCCCATTCAGCTCTGCCAAGACATTTCCTGCTCCCCACAAATTTATGATGTCACTTGGAGCAAAACTCATCTCAGTATCTTACTTTTATGATGGTAACTCTGTTGTGAACCTGATATAAAAGCAGCGGTACCCTGGCTTCTCAGCTGGTGTAAAAAGGAGAGCTGCATCAGTTTGTGCCAGCTGAGGATGTGGTTCAAGCTGTTTGGTTTTTCTTTTCCCTGCAAGCTGTTTGCTGCAATCTCAAGGACGCTGGAAAAAATGTTAACATCAGCCAGTTGGGGGCAGGAGGGAAAAATCCCTGAAAATTTAATATAGTTGCAGAGCACTTTTTGTTTTTTCCATTAGCCGATATTCTCAGGTTACCAGAAAGGAATTCATTGTCCTTCTCCACATTTGCTGCTATTGAAACAAGAGATTGAAAGGGTTGAGAATAAATGGCCAGGCTGAAAACTTGCAGTGCTTGTGCTGGGGTTTGGGTTAGGGCCCTTACCAATAGAGGGCTGATTAGGCATCCTTTTCCCAGTCCTCAGCAATGAGATTAGGAAGTGCAGGAAATTCATTGTCTTGAGCTTGCCACTGCTGGCTTGCTCCAACAGCCATCCATCAAGGGACTGACAAGCTCAAACTGTCCATGTCAATCTGCAGCTGCCTTTAATCACACACAGATTTATGGGACACCCCCCTCCCCCCCCGTGGAGATCTAGAAACTGTGCTTTGTTTTGCCTTGACATATATTTTTCCATTTAAGATGAAGAAGTATGAGTCCTATTAAGCTGCACTGCAGCTAAGAAGCAGAAGGGGCAAAGCTCTGTCTGAAATGGAGGAAATGATGATGTAATTTTGAACCATTTAGGACTGAAGAGATTAAAAGCTTTGGAGTAGGATTTGGAAAGTCTCTGGTGTTACGTACAGTAGGGTTATATCTCCTGCCTCCCCATCTGCACAGAGAGGACCTTTTTCCTATTTACTGGTATGGGGGTTGTTGTTGTAGCTGTGATGCTCACAAAGCACCATGGCACTTCATACTCCATCTTTCCATCACAAACCCTCCTTTCCTGTGAGGGATCACAACATCACAGTCAACATTTGCTGCAGGGTAAAGTTTGCCCCAAAAATCTGGTCTCAAGCTGAAGAGCAGCAGGGACATGAGGCAGGATCAGGCTTGGAAGCTTTCCACTTTCTAGTAACATTACACTTACCTCATTTTCTGAAATGAGCATTTCTAGCCATTATCAACAACCCCAGACCAGGGGCTGGTGCTCCTTTTCCATGTGTTCAGACAGCTCACTGTCCAGCCCATGCAAGGATTTACATCCCCACTGGTTTGGTGGTGGGACACATGTCCTGGCTGATCCTGGCCAGGCACATCTAGCTCGAGGGGCTGTGTAACACCTCAGCAGGCTCAGCAGCTCCTTGGCTCACCTCCCCATCCCATCTGCTGCTCTCTGATGCTCCAGGCAGGGGCTGCACACACAGAGAAGTTGCTGGTTTTCCTCAGCCTCCCCTCGGCCATTCTGCTCATCCACAAGAGGTCCAAGAGAACATGGGGAGGTCATGGCATGCTGCTGAAGCCCTGAGGTGTCCTTGCAGTGCTGTCTTCCAACAGTTCAATGGTTTTTGGGTCTCACTGGCTGTTTCCATTAAGAGAAGAAACTCATTTTAGTTATTTTTCAAAGTTAGTGATTGAAACCTCCTTGTCAACTCAAATCCTCTTTATTAACCAAATTTAGTTTCTCTGAGCAGAGCAGGAATCAAATAACATGTGGGGACAACACCTGGTCTTACTGTAATCTGCTGCTCCCCCATGTCCTCTGTCCCTTTCTGTGTTATTCTCTCTAGGTTGGGCTCTAAGCACATCTCTGGCTGCAGCTCAGGTTTCTGGTTCCTTCTCTCTTTGCTGCCTTGCCCCCTCTCACTGTTCCTCTCATATCCAGACACACAATCAAGCCAGAGCTGTATTCTGTCAGAAATGCTCTTGTCAGGTTTATCATGAAATCGAATTTGTCAGCTACAGATACGTTCATATCAAATACAAGACAGGGATATCAAGCTAAGAATAAGTTGGCAAATGGCAAGAAGTAAATTACTTCTTAATCTCCAAGAACAGAAGTGGTATTTTGACAGATGTTCTGGCCATGCTTTAAGGGATAATCAAACTCCCTGGATGCTCTAAACACATGGAAAGTCAGTATGCTTGCAAAAAAGTGGCCATATCCCCTAGTAAAAACTTGACTGAGAAATACCTGCATTGCAGATGTATTTTCAAAGCCTGTTCTGTAATTACTCTGCTATATGGAAACACAGCATGAAGTTGTGGTCTGCTCCCATTAGTTTTAATCACAAAGCAAGCAAATAAAATCAGCTATTCAAGCATGCTGAAATAACATTAAGAGCCTGATAAATTTGCAAGTGCAATCACAGTTGTAAGTCAGAAGATATTTACAATTCAAAGAGCATCAGTCCAATTCAAGAGGCTTCCAAAGATCTGCTTTCTAATCTGTCTCCAGTGTCAGAATAATTAGAGTGTTATATGCTCTGATAACAACTTTCTCAAGTTCCTTATCAGAATAGAAATAGCACAGGGACTGTCTCACTCAGGAGACTGTAAATCAAAAGTGAAATGACAGTTTTAGTGGAGGCTCTGGGATTTGTTTCAGCTGAAGACCTGGCCATGCCATGATGACATAAAGACAGCACTAAATGAATCTTAAAAACGTTTAGAGAGATCCAGTTTACTCTCAGAAGAGGTCAGTGATTTACAGGATTCATATTCCTGTATTGTTTTTATTGTTATTATTTTATGACAAGGTTCATCCAGGGTCAGCTGAGACTCCAGAGTTCTCTGTAGCTGAGCTGTGCCTGTTGCAGTGGCTGATACAAGAGGGAGGGAAGTGATTTCCATCTATCCTGTGCCTGGGAGTACATTTCTGCTGGAGACTGGAGTGCTGCTCCATAGGGAACAGGGCTGGGGATAACTTCTCTAGAGCACAGCAGCCTTCAAGGGTCCCAACAGGAGCATTTTGAGGTTGCCCAAAAAGAAGTGTTTTCAGCAGCACAAACCATTCTTGGCAGGTACATCCTGCCTGGTTCCCAAGACTCTCTGTAATGGAAAACAGGCCTATGTAAGCCAGAGGGCAGCTCGTGGACATTGTCCCACATTTCTGCTTGGATTCACATTAATCTGGTGATCATCTTAATTAAAACAAGGTTTGTGTGGCACTAGTACACACATGGGTATGGTATTCTCCTTTGGAAAGGCCAGAAAGCCATAACTTCCCAGAAGCAAAATATTGGGCCAGGTCCAGAAGTCCTCTTTGCTCAAAAAATATTCCACAAAGACAAAGAGAGTAGAGTTATTTTGAGGGATCACAAGCTGTATACCTTAGGAAAGCTGAAATAATGTGCCAAAGCCATTTCATAGGCTGCCCCACTGCATGCAGCCTATGAAAAAATACACAAGCAAACCCACTATTGCTTGCCAGTGGCCAAGAACCAGGGAAAATACAGTTTTGATTCATTTTCTCTTCTCTTTCTCTCTCTGTGCCCTCTTCAGAACAATTACAGGTAGACATCCAGCAGATTTCAGTGCTCAGGCTGAGTTCTGCAGCCTTTTCCCACATCTGCTGTGCTCACTACAGGTACCAGAAGAAATGGTGGAGAAGTGTCTCAAGATACTTTTGACACTTTGAGACGTGTCTCAAGACACCATGTAATAAATGATGCTTTCACAATGATAAGCAGCAGCTGACTGGTAGGCTGAAAACAACAACGTGGTTTTCCAAAATTTATGTTTATTCCTGTCACCTGGAAAGGTGTGCTGCAACATTAGTTAGTCATTGTGCCTGGAAAGAGTTTGGTCCCTGAGCCCTGACAGACAAGTGGACTTTTGCCATCAACCTGGGAGAAAGCTTCCCTTCAATTCCAGATGCACAAAATTAAATCTGTGAGTTCTGGTCAGTGTTGCCATTGCTGGCTTTCACAGGGTGGTTTAAAAGGGTTTTTTCCCATTGTTTTTCCAAGGACCTGCCCAAAAATGTTTCCATCCAAACCACCATCGTGCAAGACTCCAGCAGAGGAAAGAAGAACAATAGCACACAAGGTTCCAAGTTCAATAGCAATTTCAAGGATTTTGGCTGTTACAGTTAATGAGTGGCAGTTTCTCTCAAGCCTCCTTTCCTTAACCCTTGACAGACAAGGCTTTGAAAATTGCTGGTTTAGGGAGCAAAGAGGTCAAAAGACCCATTTATTTAGCAGACATGAATTATTAAGAAAGCAAAATTAAAGAATTTATAAGTGTTTTGAAGGAAAAATCTCAGATAAAATGAGATTTTATTTCTATTTTCACTTTTGCTAAAGTAAGGCATGAGACTGAAGGGTGGGGTTCAGAGTCTGGATTTTGGGCAGGGCTATTTTAGAAGTCTGAAGACAGTCCAACAGTTGCTCTAGGGCAAGCACTTCCCAACTTTAGGGTATTAAAAAAAAATATATGTACCCTGATCTGAAATCTGTGGCTTGAGCATATTTCTAAACATTTCTTTTTCTTGAAAAAAAGAAAAATCATCATATGGTGCCACTGCAGAAAAACCCTGGAGCTACCTGAAACTACCTTGTCATGCCTTCCCTTCCAAAAGGCATAGGAGGGTTGATAGATACAAGACTGAAAGGCAGAAAAATGGGGAAACCTGATGTTCCCCAAAAACTATGCACAAACCAGCTCTTAAGGACAAAAAAAACCATCTTCCAACTCCTCTGTGTGGGAGGCTGACATCTGTGAGGACGAGGCAGCACCTCCTCACAGGCCCTGTGAGAGGACACGCCTGGGGAAAGTGATCCCTGCCAGCAGCTGCCAGCCCACACCATGAGGATTGTTGGCCTCTTGTGCTCAGCACCTCTGGAATTATTAATCCCAGGACACAAAGCCCTTGCCCCAGGCCACACCAGCTCTCACAACCAGGGGCAATCCCTGTCAAGTGGCCTGACAAAGGCTGAGCATCACCCAAGCCAGCCCAGGTCCCCTGAGAGGTCCGTGTCCCCTTGGCTGGGTCCGATGGGGATACCCCTGAGGTCAGCTTCATCACACGGTGAACATGTGTCCCCTGGCACAGCTGATGCCTTGGAGTGGCTGCCCAGAACAGAGGCTGGACAAGATTAAGAGAAAGTGGGTATTTATCAAAGCCCTTCAAACAGGGACACCTTGGGCAGCCAGAAGCCTTCCAGAGGCTACACCCAAGCTGGACAATGGTCACCAGTTTTTCAGACAATTACAAGTTTGGTCCATTTACATATCAGGGGTTAATCCTCCAATTACAACTTCAGGTAATGAAGTAATTTATCCCCAGTTTGCTCCCCCCCTGCCCCAGTTCAACTTTTGTTTATACTTTTTGGGTTCTGAGGCAGCAGGGTGTCCTTGGATTTCAGGCCTAGAAGGATTGTTTTGTCTGACCAAAATGTGAAGACAGTTAACTAACACTCTATATGGAGTTTGGAGTTCTACACTAATGCAGTACAGAATTTGAAAAATATAAAAGCTAAAATCCTAAGGCATCACACACAGCCAGGGGGCTGTGAGAGCCCTCCAGGCCAGAGCTTGAGAGAGGGTTCAAATGGAGGAAAATGTGCCACAGGGAAGGACACAGGATTTCAACCTCCAACATGAGAAAGTCCATTATTTCATGGGAGTTTAGCATCCTGCCAGGCACTGCTGCTGTACACAACCCTCTGAGCTGGTTGTTCCTTCTGCAGCAGAGAGAGAGATGGATTCAACCTGTGAGACACAGGAGCATGTTCTGCCACACTTCCCTGGATGTGGTGGCCTCCAGTGCCCCATCTTTGCTGACCCCAAAGTACTTTCCTCCCTCTGCCTCAATTTTGTGTCTTCATGTCCTATGAGTGTGAATGGTGTCACAGATGGGAACAGACCAAAACTGGGAATCATCCTGCAGGACACAACAGAAATCAATTCAAAATATCAGCACTTTGGTGTTACCTGAGATATTTCATTTGTAGTTGCTGGTGGTATTCTAAAGACTTTTGTCCATCTTGGAAACAGGGTAAATCCTCCAGTACAGCTCTGGAGAAAAGAAGAGGCCCTCACATTCATGGTGAATGCTTGTCACAGTCCCTCTCTAACAGCTCAGCATTTGATATGAATGAGGGAGGAGGCTGACAGCAAGTGGAGATCTTCAGGCTAATTACCTTGAATAACTTGCTGCAGGTGCTGTGCAGGTGGTCTGAGCCCTTAGGTGCTGACCTAGGAAAAGCCATGGGAATCCTGCATCCACCACCACTCCCATCTCAGCTACAGTTCTGGGACGCTGAAAAAAAAATCCAGATTCCACGTTTTAATCCACAGTTATCACTTTAGAGCTGCTTTGAAAGAGGAGGGAAAATGTGATGTCATTGTAAAGCTTAACTCTATTCATTTTAGCAGCTTGCTCCATGTCAGCTTTAAAAGAAGTGGAAAACTTCCTCACAGATGAGGAGAGCATTTGTCAGCTAAACCTTGTAGGCATTTAAAAACCAAACCAAAACACACATTCTTTCCTGAGGCTGGCCAGGCAGCCATTGGGAGTCACCCCCTCCTGAACAATGATGTTTTAAGATATTCTGAGATTTTAGTTAGCCAGTGACAAATTCTCATGGAATGTACTTGAATTCTTCTTCTCCAGGCCTCTGACTCGTAGGTTATTGTGTTTGCATTAAGGTTTAAAGCTATTTAAAGCTCTTTAAGTGCAATTCTCAAGACGTATGAATCCTGTGAGTCAGTGGCTTCTAAGGAGAAGCAGTCATTTATATCTTGGATTATCAGTGAAATCTAATTTCTGAGAACAAATAAAAAAAGATATGACACCATTCTATGCTGACAGGACAGCAGGAATATGATATGAAATAAGGTTACTGGTTTATGCTACATGCTCTATTGGTTTCTAAAATCAGATATAAGTCTGTGATCAATGTATACATTTCTTAACATTACATGAGCAGTGCTTGGGGTTTATCCCAAGAAACAGTTGCAATCCTTCCTACACCCAGAAAACATATTGGCTCAGACTCAACATAGGCTGATCCCGAATTTACCAAGAATCTAAAGTCTTCCTTCACATGCTCAGGGCCAAGCTTCTGCGTGGGGGGTTAGAAAAATACTTTCTGGGGAGTTGTCATTCAGAATGCAGAAGATTCCCTTAGAGCCAGCATGGACAGAGGACATGAATTACCCCCTGTGAATTTTAGGGTGAAGAAATTCAGTCTATTCTGAGACTACTTCAAAATTCACTTTTTACACAGAAGTTGTCCACTGGTATCAAGAGCTGAAACTCAACAAAGAGGTACAGAAAAGGATCAAAAGAAATTACTGTTCAAAGAAAGAGAGAGCAGGAATATTGAAACCTAAGGAATTCCAGGCTGTTTGGCATATCTGAAATTCATGTTCCTGCCTTACAACTGGAAACCTGTTGTACCATAAAAGAAACCCTTATTTCAGCACCCTTTTTGTGATGCAAGGGGCACCTCGTGCACACAAGAGGTGATGGATTTTTAAGTTAAAAATTAGCTTAAGAGATGAAATCAAATGGATTTTGCTTTTGCTGCAGTACAGGACAATTCTGCAGCATGTGATTTTGTTTATAATAAATGTGTGGAGAGCTGTAACTCCTGTGTGTGCACACGTGGGTGTCTTGTCAACTCCCTTGATCCGGATGGTTTTGGGGTGTTTCCACGAGGAGGATACCTATGCTGAGCTGTGGTCAGATGCCACTTCACTGCCATTCTGTTTATTTTTAGGAAGTGCAAACTGATCCCTGTGTGCCAGGATGTGATGGGATCAAACAGCAGGAGGTTGCTTCTTTGCTCGCCCCCACGCTGCCCCAAACCTTTTGTTCTTTGTTCTTCTTCAGGATGTGCCTCATGTTTGCTTTATCCCTCACTGTTCTTGCCCACTCTTCTCTATCAAATACCATCAGCCTCTTTATCATAGGAAATAGAAATGTCCTGGGAATGTCTCCATATTCTTCTAGCCTCTCAGCTCAGTTTTTAATTATTTGCCCTGTGCTCTGCTCTGTTTCTTTTTTCTTTTTGGCTGCCACTAAATAAAGGAGCTGTTTCACTGTAGAAGGAAGGGAGCAGTGAGATCACCCCTAACCTGAGACCAAACACCCTTTGGGAGGCTGTTTTTCCAGGGGAACAGCATCTCATCTTCTCCTGCCTCTTGCTTGGGTCCACACCAAGCAGAGAAAAGGACTGTGGACAGGTTACAAATGGCACAACCATAATCAGGAGCCTCTACTTTGTGTCACCATGCTTTCATACCAGGAGCTCAGTTTGAGCTCTCTCCTGTCCAAACCTCCTGGGGGGATTTTAATCTTCCTGCTTGTTTTTGTTACATCTGTCTTCTGAGAGAGTCCCTGAGGAATATTTATTCTCTCTTTGGAATCTGCTGTCTCTTTCATAAGCTCTTTCTCACTTCTCCTATAAAAACATATCCAGAACAGAACTCCTTCCAGTTTCCAATTTAATTTTATTCCTGGGCAGTCTATACCCAGTTGTTTCCATGCTGTGGCTATGCCTTAACTTGAATAACTCTTTTCCATCCCTGGTGTTCTCCCGCACAATATGTGAAAGGTAAATTTTTTTTTTTTCACGGCTCCTCACATTTCTTATCACAAACCACTTTTAAAAAGTTTATGAGTTCCCCTTCAAAGACTTTGGATGCATCAAGATTTCAGGTAGATATAACACACTGGACAAATGACACATACCACCAGACCCTCTTTATCAATGGATGGTGCATTTTCAAGCTGAAAGCCAGCTCTTTAAGTGAGTACGAGTCTTTTCTTGCTCTAAGGGCAGGGCTTTTATCTTCCTGCCTTTTGTATCCACCACTGTTTTTCCAGATCCAGTAAGAAAAGCCCACCTGAATCCACTACAGCATTCTTAACATCATTTCTATACAAGCAACATCCAGGATTTAAAATGACTGAATTTAATTTTCTAGCATTCACTGGTGCTGTCATCCTGTTTCATAGTGTGAATTGGATGAAGGTCAGGGCTTGACTGACCTTTGTCCAAGGTGTCCCTGCCCATGGCAGGGGGGTAGGAACTAGCTGACCTTTTAAGGTCCCTTCCAACCCAAATCACTCTGTGACTTCAGGTTTAATTATGCTTAGTTAATCCATTTTCTCAGCAGTACATAAAGCCTCTTCTTCTGTTCCTGTCAGTGGAGTGATTGCTTAATGAGCCTGTTTCTGCCACTACCTGGATCAGTTTTAACACCTGTGCTTCTAAGAGATCTGAAAAACAGATCCTGGTTCCTTTTCAGAAATTGTCCTATTATTGTCCTAAAAACTATTGTTTTCTCCATTCAGAGGTACTGCCCTGTGCTGGCACTACTCCAAGGACAATTTAGAGAACTTAACTTACTTTTTCTGCAGCCCTTTGCCCCTCCACACACACATCTCTGAAAGCCATGTTTTACAGTCATTCCCTGTTCTGTAATATCCTGCTGTTTATCAGAAATGCTCAGTAGATGAGTGGGAATCCATACTTGCTCCACAAAAGCCCAGATTCCCTGAACCTCTGTGCAGGTCTCAACTATGATGCATTTTTCTCCATGATCTGACTCTTTAGCTCTGTGCCACCTCCTCTAGCACGTCTTGGGGGAGAAGCCAGTATTGGGAACGTCTGAAATTCTATTCCAGATTATTTTGTATGGTTAAAGTCTTTTTCTGCAGCCAGGATTAATTTTTGTTTCTTAAATTGCAAAGTGAAAGGCTGTAAGAGAACTCTTTTTCATCCTTTGTATGCCAGTTCAATTTTTCTTGTTTTATGGGGCTTGAACAGTGTTTCAAGTCAATTTTCTCTGTTTCTCTATCCTTTCAAGCAGGGCATTTCCTTTTCCTTCACTATAGATTCTGACTCTTCCCAGAACAGTTTAGGTTAGTGGCTGGTGCCCAACTATTTATCAAGGACTTGTACAAACTCTAGATAATTCAGCTTTTTTTTTTTTTTTCCTCTTCTCCTCCATCTGGCAGTAAATCTTGCAGCAGTATCAAAGCTGAGCTGCTCAGGTCCACACTTACAAACCCATGTGTGTCCATCCTTCCCAGCCGGCCTTTTAGACTGCAATGTTGAGCTAAGCAGAAAGACCTTTGAGAAGCCTTCCCATCCCAGTGCAATTTTGCATTATTTGAGAAAAAAACCAAACTAAGTCCCTTATTCAAACTTCTCTGAGTTACTGATGGGTACAGAAAAGTGCTACAAATGTCTTTGTTTAGCCAAATTTTCTAGCTTCTCAAGAAGGCTGACTTCACTGTCCTCTGTGACCCTTCTGTCACCTTAGCCAAGCTATTTTTCAGCTCCTCAGAAGCACTTGCAGAATCAGGAATTAATTTGCTGCATCATCATCTTCTTCATCATCCAGCACTATGTAACTGGAGGAATATAAGAAAAGACATCAGTTTCCTTTTTTAGATTATATTTTTAGCCTTTTGTAGGTTACATCAATCTATTTTTAGGCTAAATAACTAAATAATAACTTCACTCACCTTCTGCTGGTCAGTCCTGACAGCAGGAGTGCTGTTGGAAGAGATGGGTGTAGTCTGGATTGGGAAGTGAGAGCACAGGGCAGCCTCCCATCCTCCATCCAAGCTGCCAGAAATCTTTGAGCTGAAGTGGAAGGCAGGGACATCTTCCACTGGACCAGGCTGCCCCAAATCCCTTCCAGCCTGGCCTTGAACACTGCCAGCAAAGGGGCTGAAAAGGCTCCACAGCTTCTCTGGGCAACTTTTTCCAGTGCTTGACTGCCCTCACAGTCAAGAATTTCTTCCTAGTATCCAATCCAATCCAATCCAATCCAATCCAATCCAATCTTGCTGTCTGTCAGTTTGAAGCCATTCCCCCTTG